>JAHXMU010022774.1:19744-32287 GCA_019455685.1 Philornis downsi | reverse complement strand
AAGGCGATGCGTATCGTGTATATCGTGAGCGCCGCCATGTGTGTGAGAGGCGAAAATATGACGTGTGTAACAACATTTGATGTCGTCATCAATGTTGCATGTTTGAAGGAATCAAACGCAAAATAACGTGTACGGAGAACGTGAATATGGCCACCACGCGACTATATTCAGCATATGAAACTGACATGTCATGGGAGTTGCGTGGCAGAGCAGCACACAACATTAATGACGTACTATGGGTGAGAAAATGTAATCATGTTGTTTGTAGCCGCCAAAGTGGAATGACCTTTGTACGAACGCAATTTTCTAGTTTTACTGCAGGGAAAACAGAAATAGACAAAAAAATTTCAAATATTTGGCACTTCCTCTTTCTAGTCATCCATATGCTTGCATAGCTTAGACGAGTTTCTCTCTCTCTCTCTCTCTCTCTCTTAAGTTATCCGTTTATAAAAATGTTGCACATAAACCGAATTTCAAAGTTACCAATATGACGTATGATTAATATTAATTGAGAAATACATCAGAAAAGTTGCAATTTAAAAAGTTTTCAAACAAAGTATCCTCATAGTTATTACTTGAATGCGATTCTTAGGCCGTAAACATAAATATTTCGATGATCTTTGACTTTTAAGCAGACAATTTGAAGGACTTTTTCGGTAATTCCAAAGACACAGCGACTGATGATGCTGTTTCCAAAAATAAGAGCAGTTTCAAAAAAAAAAAAAAAGACATTATTTTCGCCCAAAGTGTGTCTGTGTATTACGTACAGGCTCATACACCGTCCATATGCTTGTGCTAAAGCTATGAAAAATTGTTTCTTAGGCATCTAGAATAGTTTTAGAGCAGTTCTTTTACTCTATGCAGTTCTGAAATATTTCAATCAATGTGAGTTTTATAAGTTACAAATACGGGTGGCATTTAATTTTGGTATTTGAATTTCTTATTGTAGCACAGTTGATGCGCCACTCTGTATTTCCAGTTCTTGATGACCATTAATACTCGCTTTTTAGCGGGTATTTTGTTACGACTTTTTCACAAATGACAAAGGTGCAGCTTCCAAAAAAGGCATTCATTTTGCGCCAAAGTATGTCTGTGTATTACGTATGGGCTCATACACCGTCCATGCGTTTGTGCTATAGCCATGGGAAACTGTTTCTTAGACATCTAGAATAGTTTTAGAGCAGTTTCTTTACTCTGCGAGGGTTCGAAATACCTTAATAAATATAATTTTTATAACTGGCACCCGACGTTAGTTAAGTACTAACAATGGTATAGAATATTGATAAATTATATGTCATCCTAACTAACAAACTCTCGCTCTCCCCAAGTTGGCCTCTTGTTTCAAACAATAACATTTAGTGCTAAGCTAACAACATACGATATTTAACATACGATAATCTTATTGTAATAAACTCTTTGGTAAGCATTTGAATTTTTGAAAACTTCACCTGTGTCTCTCTTCATCTCTGTTCGATACACTACACAAATAAGTTGCAAGATGTTGCATTCATTTCTCATAAAAATAGCGTTCAGTTTCTTAATTAAAATTTACAAATCAGTTTTTATTTTTTCAAACAATCCTTATTATTTTATTCTTTCAAACAATCCTTATTATATATTATATAAATATTATTATAATCTTCAAAGTATTTCCCCGAGAGATTTTTTCAAATTCTTGAAATACTCTAAGCAGCCAGCTTCTACTGTCTGGCCTTTACAGCGTACTGTGTCTTCATTCGACTCAAAACGGTATTTTGGGTTTGGAAAAGAGCTAAATGGCAAATATGATGATTTAGGAGCGGTACTAGTTGAATTTTTTGCCAAAAACTTACTAAGAGGCAATGCAGAGACGACGCATTTTCATGGTGCAAAAAGCAAGAGTTATCTGCCCATAAGGCTGGGCTCTTTCTGCGAATAGTTTTACGCAAACTCAACACAACTCTTAAATAATATCTTCTGCCGGCGAAGCAAACTCTTAAAGGACACGATAATTGCAAAATAGTGTTGTCATAACCTCAATTTTTGAATGACTGGATTGGACTCGATTGGTTGGTTGTTCCCTGAACAGTAGCATAAACCTATGCCTCAAACTCGTATGCCGTAATAATGTGTTTTATAATGGGTGAAGATATGATTTTAAGGCAATGGCCTTTTTTAGAAAAAATTGAGCGTTTTTGGTGTCAATCGAGATTTGATTCGCCTGAGGCCCAAAATATCCTTTACAGTGGTGCTGACGGATTTTTGTTTTTGAAATTTCAACATCATCAGCATGGTTCGCAATTGCTAATTGAGCATCAAATCAAAGATTTGTTGGACATGACCTTGTGGATGGTCGTCTGGGGCGCTCTTCATATTCAATTCGCTCTCGGTCTCCTTTAAAGTGTTTATGCCACTTGTAATGCCACTTTTTCGCTAAACAATATCACAAATAGTAAATATTGCCAACACTGCTTTTTGCGTCATAAAAAGCAAAGCACAGCTTAAAAGTTAATGACATTCATGATGTGAAATTTGGCGCGGATGTTTGTCATGACATCCTTTCAACTTTGTTTCATAGGGAAACTCCGAGACGGGTAGAACAAAAGTCTAACTAAAGTCAGTTTTTCGGCAACAGAGGACATTATCATTAAATTCCTTGTTAAGCTCATAGTTAGATCTATTTGCAAGCAATATCCATGCTGGCATTATTAGTGATACTCAGGTAGACGAGTTCATCCACTACTCCCAAATTATATTTGCCAACGCTCATGCAGCGTCCCAAAAAAGTTGACGCTTTTTGCAGCCATATAAATTTTTGCTGATTTCATCTCAATGCTTTCGAAGACTGCAGAGTCTACGGGGGTTTAACGTGAGCCTCGCCATAAAGGCCTACCCATGGGTATATTACAATACGATTGCCAACGCTTCCCTGGGATAGCCAAGTTAAACTTGGACTATCTAGGAATACGAGCTGACAATTGCGGTAGCATACTACCTTTCCTCCAGCCAGAAGATACCAAATTGATTATACGAATATGGAACATAATCCACATTAGCGGCGGTGAGGCCTATCTTACTCTACTCCATGGGTCTGTAGCACCCGGTTGCGATGCAACTCCACATTCAAGCATAAAGTTTGCGAAGGCTGCAGTAACATCTCATAGTTTTCTGCCGATAATGTTTGCATTACAAGCACAAGCAAAGTAGTCGTTCAAAAATGGTACCAGTGGTATTGACTGCATCTTTCCTCACATGCAACTTCCAACATGAATATTGAAAAAAATCGCTCTGTCTAAAGCCTCGTTTGGTATAGAACAGATCAGTAAGTTTTTGGCCTACCTCTAAAGAAGACTTCTGATCAGGCAATGACATCCTACAAAGACGTATAAGCTTTGCAAGAATACCATATTCGCCCATGGCCTCATATAGTTTCTGTCGTATCGGATTGTCAAAGGCAGCTTTATAACCGACGAAAAGGTGGTGTGTGCCAATCAAGTTTTCTTAGATCTTCATCAGCATTTGTAGTACTATGAATATCTATTTAATTGAGAACATAAAATGTCCAAAACTGCACTGATCAAGATCAAATCTAGGCGGATAGTATTTCACAAACCGCACTGCATAGAACTTTATAAGTTATATACTGATACGACCCAATTAAGTCAGATAATCTTTCGCATTTCACGCCGCACAGGACCTTATAAGCAATGGTTAAGAGATGAATATGATGGCGGTTAGCACGCATATGAGGATAATCTTTGTTGAACGCATAAAATAGGGTTATCCATTATTCGTTTTCAAGTAAGGTTAAATAAAACACACACAAAGCTATGAATTCGATGAAACTTTTATTTATTTTATCATTAACTTTATTATAATTTTTAACGGTGGAAGCTTTTGAGGTTCGAAAACCTACGGCCCAAAGACACCTCTAGGCCATAACGCGCGATTGTGGCTTTTCCACAATCACTTCTGGGTCCTCTGAGCCCCATATGCGACAATTTTGGTTGTTGACGTAACCACCGAGTGATGAGAAATGAACTTAATCGCTCAAAAAAATTTTGTTCGATTGAAAGCCCACGTTCGAATCACTACATTTGTAGTAAGTTGTACTTCGGTTGTTAAACGATCCATTTTCGTAAATGGCAAATTTGTTTCACTAAATAAATAATACTTCAGATGACAGGTATGTTTAACAGTTGACAGCCTTGCCAGACCGGCGGTTTTGAAACCACTAAATGGATAACTGTATATAATACATTCAGACTCTAACTATCTGGACAAATTGTGTTTAGTAATCGACACAAACTGATTATCAGTTCATTACTACCGACCATAAACAGTTTTGTCTTAAACCGTGATTCTATTGTTCTGATCTCTTTCTTGGCATAATTTCTCCAGTCTCCATTGTGCCAGACGGATTTAGTACCTTATAGAAATGCTCTTTCTCCAACTGCAGTACACTTTGTATTTCTATGATCTGAATATCAATACTATCCTTACAAGAGGAGAGTCTTGTACCATACATTTTTGGCGTTTTGTTAGAGTTTCCGGGATTCCCCCTTTTCTATTCAAATTGTGTATCGTAGAGAATTTTGCCCTAAATTATCCTCTGCCATCATATTTAAGGACTTCAGCTACAAGGTTTTATTCTTTTCCGCTTTATTTGTTTTATTGGATTGCTTGCCTAACAATAAGTAGTTGAATCTTAGATCCAAATATCGACCAGTATGTATCTTTCCCGCTTTGTCTTTTTTTTGTTTAAACTGTATGCAGGGAGATCGGCAAGGATTAGTTTGATATACAAAAGTTCATGGCAGTTTCTGAGTTAGCAGCTCTAATGGTGTAGTTTAGCGCAATGTTTGTACAAATGATCTCACAGTTTTATTAACCCGGGGGGTTTGAGTTACGCACATGTCCCTCATCATAGATTTAAATTACGTGAGGAAAGAGGCCAAAGCCCGGAATACATGAGCGGAGAGTCTCCAGGCGTAATGCCGCAGACTCATGTATTACTCTTCGTAATGTGGACTATATGAGTGATGGGGCCAAGTCCCGAACACGTGGTAGGTTACAAGGCTACAAGGTTATTAAGTTAAGGGTGTCCCAACAAGAACGCAAGATTTAAATTTTAAATAAAACACAGATATCTAAAAAAAATATCGTGAAACTTTATTATATCGTAAAGTAGAAAGAATGAGGTTATGTATGGAACAACACATCGAGCAGATGGCCGCCGCAGCTTTGCTGGCACACGAGATCTTTTAATGAAATTTTCAATGACCATTTTGCATGAATGCTGCGGTATTTCATTAAGGCAGCGTCCAATTTCCTCTTTTAAGACTTGACTTATTCGCGTAAACCATCGACTTCAGAAATCCCCAAAGAAAAAAGTCTAATGGTGTTAAATCGCACGATCTAGGCGGCCAATTCTGGTCTCCAAAACGCGAAATAACACGACCGGGAAATGACTGATGCAGCAATTGAATTGTTTCTCTGGCTGTATGACATGTGGTGCCGTCTTGTTGAAACCACATGCCCTCCACATTCATTTCTTCAATTCTAGGCACGAAAAAACTGGTTATCATTTCACGATACCGAACACCATCGACTGTCTTGCTTTCTTGTTGGGACACCCCTTAATTCCTAGAATATTCTCTGAGATAAAGTTTAATTTTACTGAAGATCGATTGAAATCCACGTTAATCGCTTTCATCAAACACTATCCAAACTTCTCCTCTTAGCACAAACGCTAACGCTTGTTCACAGTGAAACTAAAAATAAATACTAACAAAATCGTCTCTGCCGCTGTAATCGCTACATTTTAGTCTTTATCTTGGCAAAGATCTTTCCCTTTCTTATCATTATAACGTCTCTTTTCAAAATCATTATAACGTCTTTAATATTAACGGTTCATTTCAAATATTTTAGCATTTCTTTGTTGTTCTTCATTATTTTCTCAATTTTTTAATAACATGTATAGGTTTATTTGGCTAAAATTGTTAAATTCATTATTTAATTTGGATAATATTACGTTTTTAAATCTCAAAATTCTTGATTTGTTTTGAAATTTCTCTCCGTAAAACTTTTAATGATAACTACAAATAATTGGCTAAGAATTTTTGTGCAAAGCATTGTGACGTTGAGTGTAGCCAGACTGGTAAAGTTTCGTTTTGATATCCCCACGATGACAATTAAGATGAGGGCGACCAGTAGTGATCAACATAAGTTGGAGCTGGTGCGAAATTATCGTCGTCATCGTTATCGTCGTCGTCGTCGTCGTCATTGCTTATGCACCCTCACCCACGATGACTTCAGTCAAAGCCCTGAAATTAGTGACTCGTTTATACGTTTAATTAAATAAATTAGTAGCAAAGGGAAAGAAACGAAAAGATGGATAATGTAAACTTGAGTGGTGAGAGAATCACGTAGAAGCGTTTCGATTACCCTCAAATGCGAATTGGTATCTTTTGGTTTTGGTTTGCTGGCGATGGCTTTTCGTTGGTTTTGCATTTTATTTGGGCTACCTTTTTGTATGACCGGTGTGTGTTCTTGCTTAAGGAGCGTTTCCGTACTCTTACTGTGTGTTTGCAATCCCGTTTATTGCTGTTGTTTTCAAATCTAATGCCGTTTGTATATTCCCAATTTTCGGCGGTGGTATCTTTCTTTGTGTTGCTGTATTCCTTGGCTTTTTCTTTCTGGTTTAGGCCAGCACGTTTAAATTCCTAATATTATGGCAATAAAAATGAATGCAATTTCTTTTTATATTGACCATGTTTTCTTTTTCTTTAAATTTGTGTGGCGAATTTTTTTATACAATTATAGAAACCATTTATTATGATTTTATGACGAATGTGGTCAAATTTCATAAGAATCCTGCACAGCGAATTAAAGACAATCAAAATTTAAATGCCAGAATTTATATGCTAGGAAGCAAATTGCACAAAGTCTTTATTTAGGCACAAATATTAATTTTCTAATTAATTCTAATTGGCTTTTAAGAATCAACTATATGGATTTATACAATATGTAATTTGTTCAGAGATAAAGCAACCGATGATGATGAGTTAAGGATTGAAGGAAGCTACGATATACAAGGGTGGTTTCAAAAAACAGCCGACCTAACAAAGAAAGCATAATAAAGTTGGGAAAGATATTCTTTATTTTACAACATAATTTCCTCTTAGTTCTATACACTTTTTCCAGCGATATTCAATAGCTTCTACACAGTGATTATAAAGGATGTTCCAACAAGAAGATTTAAATTTGGCGCCATTCGAAGTGTCATTGTAGTAGTAGGTGCGAGGTTAGTAAAAATGGAGCGCTACACGAATGAACAACGCATTCTCATTGCGAAATTGTTTTACCAAAATGGTGAAAGTTTTGCGGCTACAGTTCGCCAATTGCGATCAATTTGGGGTCACAATAACGCTCCAAAAGAGTCAACTGTAAGGAGATTAATGGATAATGGATTAATGCCAAAACTGGGTCTGTTAGTGATGTAAAGACAACAACGCGTCTTCGACCAGGTCGATCGACCGAAAATGTCGCCGCTGTACGTGATGATGTCGTTCAAACTCCATCCACCTCAATTCGACACCGAGCTCAGCAAATTGGTGTCTCCAAATCCACTATGCAGCGAATTTTGACGAAAGATTTGCATCTTCATGCATACAAAGTTCAATTGACTCAGGAACTGAAGCCAGCTGACCAGGGACAGCGAAGGGAGTTCGTTAATTGGGTATTGGAGAGACAACATGAAAATGCTGATTTTGCCGATAAAATCATCTTCAGTTACGAGGCCCATTTCTATCTTGATGGCTTCGTCAATAGGCAGAATTGTCGCATTTAGGGTGAGGAAAATCCTGGAGTGATTAACGAGAAGCAAATGCATCCTCAACGTGTCACTGTGTGGTGTGGATTTTGGGCTGGAGGAATCATTGGGCTTTTTTTTATGAAAATGAGGCATGTCAAGCGCAAACAGTCAATAGTGTTCGGTATCGTGAAATGATAACCGGTTTTTTCGTGCCTAGAATTGAAGAAATGAATGTGGAGGGCATGTGGTTTCAACAAGATGGCGCCACATGTCATATAGCCAGAAAAACAATTCAATTGCTGCATCAGTCATTTAAATCTTGCGTTCTTGTTGGGACACCCAACTGTAAGAACTGTCAAATAAATAGCCATCAAAAGCAGAATCCATCTCTTGATTGTTGGTAAATCTTTTACCACCGAGCCACTTTTTCAGTTTGGAAATAGAAATAATCTCAGGGAGCTAAATTTGGTGAATAAGGCGCCTGATAAAGCAATCCGAACTTTAATTCACTAGTTTTGGCCATCGCAATAGTGGAAGAGTGAACTGGAGCATTGTCTTGATGAGACAACACTTTCTTTTTCGCCAAATGCGGCCTTTTTCCCATAATGTCATCACCTAAATGCTGCAATAAATTATAATAGCATAATATTTGCCGTTGATGGTTTTTCCTTTCTGAAGATATCCAATAAAAATGCGGATCCCAAAAGCAGGCGCCATTACCTTGCCCTCAGATGGAACCGTCTTCGCCTTCTTTGGACACGATTCTTCCATTCCAGTCCACTGCTTTGAAGTGGCAGACTCATGTCTCATCCACGGTTATAAATATACCCAAAAATGCGGCTTCATTGCGGTGAAAAATCGCCCAACACTCTACTGAAACATCTTTATGATGCTGTTTTCACTTACTTACTGGATTATTATAAATTTTGGCGTGTTTAGTGAAAAATCGCCAAAAAAAAACGGGATAATTTGGCACAGTAATCGATAAGTGAGTGATCCAGCTTAAGAACTATTGATATTTTTAGTTGTTAAATAGCAATTATACCATTTATTCGCTAGCTAAATTTATATTTTGTGGCTATTAGTAAATACTGCAGAGAGTCATCCTATAAAAAATAATAATTTTCACTGAAACACAGGCAAGCTGACATATTAAGTACGAGATGGAAATGAATTTGATATTCTCAGTTATCAAGCGAGATGAGTCGATAAGACGTCGCAAATGTTACAATTTGAACATAAGCAATAGGAAAACGTTGACTCAGTCATAACCTAAATCCAGGTTTTGAAAAATGATCCATAAGCAATGGTTGGTTCAATAGAAAAAAGTTGACTCAGTCATAACCTAAATCCAGGTTTTGAAAAATGATCCGGTATCAGAATTTTTCTATAACTTTCCAATTGTTCATTAAATATTAGCACACACACACAGGAAAGAATCTTTCTAACCCATATATTTTCTAATATGTTGTACCGCTCTAATTTTTTCGATACTATTTGAAAATGCCAAAAATATATTTCAGTTGATATTCCATTGAGAAATCTATATAATATGCATAAGAATCTATATAATATCTTGCGATGTAGGGCAGCATGTAAACTTCATTTCGACCAATCTTTTGGCGCCTGTCCAACTTTGTGTCCATTCAACTGTATATTCTACCAATGTTTAGTTGCTCGATGGTTTTTCTGTTGGAGGTCTTTCGTTATTTTTACAGCCGTTAGTTAACAAGAAGCTCGTCCACTTACAACGATTGAAAATCTACACCAAATATGTTATAACAAATTTGTTATATTTACTAGGATTATCAATTTTTCAGTTTCAGAAATAAAGTTAAATAAAACATACATTAAGTTATGATTTCGATGAAACTTTCATTTCATTGTAATGCTTGGACTTTGCCATTATGTCCACCCGCCTCTGGATTGTTTGCAGCAGTGGATCCTTTTGAGATAGTTTTCGATCACTTTTTCTTACATTTCGGGCGGTATCTCGGCGATAACTTAGCGATTGTTGATTTTCAAATGTTCCAACGTTTGGCGATTATCCGCATAAATACGGTCTTTGACGTAGCCGCACAAACACAAGACTAACGGCGTCAAATCGCATGATCTTGGTGGCCAATTGACGTCTGGAAACTTCTCATGCAATAAAGCCTAAATCGGTCGTATTGTGTGGCAAGTAATAACGTCTTGTTGAAACCACATATCATTAAGTTAATAATCTTCAATAGCTGGCAAAAACAAAAATGGGCTATCATACAGCCATAGCGCTCTGAATAGACGGTAATGATTCCCCCAGCGTCATTTTTGAAAAAAAAAACGACCCAAATACAGCTTCCCGACCATAATGCGTACCAAACAGTCCCTTTTTCGTATGCAATGGCTTTTCCGCAATTATTTCTGGGTTCTCCGAGCCCCATATGCGACCACTTTGCTTGTTGACGTTGACCACCGAATGAGAAATGACCGTCATAGCAGAAGAAAATTTTGTTCGATTGAAAGCCCACGTTTAAATCACCACATTTTGTAGTCAATTTTAACTACTTTTATGCGTTCTTTGGTTGTTAAACGATCCATATTCGTAAATGGCAAACCTTTCACTAAATAAGTAACACTTCAGATGGCAGATATTTAACAGCTGACAGCCTTGCCAGACCAACGGTTTCGAAACCACTAAATCGGTAAAAAAGGACACTTATTTTAATTTACTAAAAAATGCTAAAGTTGTTTAAAAAAGTATACGAAAAATTTCATTCTTACAAATATATTTGCCACATTTTTCAAAAAGCTCATTTTGTAGAGCAATACTGATTGTTGTTTTATTTAAATCCATTCATTCGCAAAATTAATAGTTCACAATTTTATGCTAAGATCCTATTTTGGCTACCTCACTCATTAACTTCCCTTTTAAATTAATCATTCGATCTTTTGAAAATACCCTCAGGTATTTAACAGCTGGCTGCCTTGCCAGACTAAAAGGTTGCCCCATTATATTCATAATCCAAAGCGCTGTTCTCTTCTGTTTCTATTCTATTCTATTTATTTATACGAATGCATTTTCCTATTGCCTTTAGGCAAGAAGTAAAATACTCTTAGGAGAACTCTTGATCATTATGTCATCTGTAATTATGTTTTCCGAAAGCAATGATCGACCAGAGTCTTTTATTATTTGTACCCTAATGTAGCTCCTATTATACTGACTACTTCTTCTTCTTATTTGGAGACTGGAATAGACATACTTATCTATTATAAGCCGCCCCTAGAAAACAATTCTAAGCGCTTCGATCTTCTGCGCTTCTCCTCCAATTCATCACATCAAGTTTCGATAGTAATTCAAAAGGCTGGTCCTTCTAACGGCCGTCCATCGAGTTCTCTACAGACTACAGAGAAGAGTAATATGGAGACTTAACTCTATAACTCACTCAAAAGTCTCCAGTGTCTGATACAACAATTTGTATGAATAATTATATGCTGTGGTTTTATTATAGACAACACAGCCATTGGTTTCATATAAGAGTAGCTAATAAATGGCAAATAACATGGACTTCAATCAAAATGATACCAAATTCTATGAAACTAGAAACGTCTGCCTGCTTGAGCTTACTAGACAAACATTTTATCTTCTGAAGCACAGAGATAGAGTTAGAATCTCTACATTATTTTTCTCTTCGCTACTAGCTCAGTTCACATTATTTTAATTGCAATGTCTTTTTGGGGCAAAGGACTCATTTTACATTTTCCATTTCCTTCGTCTGCATTTGAAGTCTTTGGATCCAAAAAAAAAAAAAGAGTGCAACATGCTGAAACACATTAAATATATGTTAGAGTTGAAGGATATATGATGAGAAACAATAAAAGTAGTCCGCAGCAAATGCTGCAGCACCAAACCCGCCTTTTTCTTTCTGTACAAAACCCACACACAATGTTACAGTGGTCATTTCCCTTGCTTATGAAACCTAACAAACAAGGAAAACCCCCAAAAATGCAGTAATTGTTTTCAGCTATTTTTCGGACAGGGTAATTTCTTTGAAAGCTTTCTTTTATGGGTTGGGGGCTAAATAAATTCTTCAGCATTAAATGCAAAAGAAAGCCAATTCAATACTCAGATAAAACGTTTAAACTTTTTTCTTTTGTCTCAGGCGCTGGTTGTAAATGGCCAGAGCAGCAGTACAGCAAGGTTATATGGCCAGGTTTTGCTTCAAAGTTGTTGTTATCCCCACTTCCCTTACCTGCCTCATCTCAAAAATAAAATAAAAAAATAAGAATAGCTTCCCTTTGTGTTGTTCGTTTAGTTGGATCCTTGTAATGTTATTTTCTGTGATATCCTTCTTATCCTTTGTTGTTGTTGTTTATAACATTCATTTAAGTTTTTCTTCCTCTGTTCTGCTCTGCTCTCTTTCATTGTCGTTGTTTTTTTTTTTTTGTTTCACGTCTTCTTTGTTTGGAAAGTTTTCTTTGTATTTTGGGGAAATTTGTAGAAATTTATTTTGTTTATTATAATTTTCTTTCCTTCTTTCTGTTGTTACAATAACTTTTCTGCTTTGGAGGTGGAGACGTTGGAGGAGATGGAATGGAGGATGAGGAGGGGGAGGTTTGTCAATGTTAAAGGAGTGTAAGGGATGAATGGCAGGATGACTGGTGGGTTTGTATAGATAATAAGAAAATTATACAGTTTTTCAGCAACCCTTGTGTGAAAGGAAAAAAAAAAAAAAAAAAAAAAAAAAAAAAAAAAAAAAAAAAAAAAA
>JAHXMU010022774.1:210-19734 GCA_019455685.1 Philornis downsi | reverse complement strand
AAAAAAAAAAAAAAAAAAAAAAAAAAAAAAAAAAAAAAAAAAAAAAACATTTAATTTCTTATAAATAATTTATGAAAGGGTATTGGCTTCAAGAATGACAGCAAATGGGAAAGTACTCAAAGGACCAGCCTGTTTAAAGCTGGATTAAGGGATGAATGGCAGAATGATAGTAAAGATTTTTGCAAATTAAATATCCGGCAACTTTATGTTTAATCAAAAAATAATGAAATCGTATTATCTGTTACAAATTTTAAGCAACTTTATGTTTAATCGAAAGATAATGAAATCGCATTTGGCCGGCATACATTTTTTAGGGTTTTACAGGGACTCCAGCAACTTTATGTTTAATCAAAAGATAATGAAATCATATTTGGCCGTCATAAATATGATGACAGGGATGACAGGGACTTCACTATATTGATCTTCCATCAAAGCCTTGTTCATCCTCCCCATATCAGAACCTTTCAATTAATCCACACAAGGTAACTTCGCCACAGAATAATTCAATACTCAATTAAATGAAAATCAAAATCCTAATGACTATAACCTTCTGCATGTTCTTTGAAAAGTTTTATAAGAATTGCAGTATTTTATGATACGAGTGAAATTTGTATCTGACAGAATTTTTCCATTCATCCGCATATGATATCCATGATATGGCATCCCTATTTTTGACTGCCCCAAGCAATGTCGGAAGTAGCTCATAGAGCACATATTCCATCTGCGTTTTCCTACAATACTTCAGAAATTATTTCATGTATCGTATTTTAGCTTCTGACCGTGAGTTCGCACAACAAAGAATGACAGGTTAATTCAGTTTGGTACATATAAAGTAGAGTAAAAATAAACTCATTATTTTTCCAATAGATGGCTTTAGTAATCTGTATCTCGCGGTGTGTAAGTGCTATTGGGTGTCGTTAGATGGCGTTAGAAAGATAAGATTTTGTATTTACAAATTGTGATTTATTCACTCAATATTGTTTGAGTGCGCATCAAAAATGGACACCAGCAAAGAGAAATATGTCACATTTTACACTTTTTCTTCGATAAGTGCGAAGACGGAAGCCAAGCCGTTGAAAATGAGAATAGTATTTATGGTCCTGATACTGTAACAACCAATCATGCACAATTTTGATTTCGATGCTTTTGTTCGAATAATTTTTATGTCAAAAACGCACCACGCTAGGTAAGACCAATTGTCGAAAATGTCAATAGAATAATGGAAATCACAAAGAGTGACCATCATGTAAGCACTATTTCGATTGTTCAGGAGCTAAATATTGCACAAAAACCATTTGAAACCACTTGGATAGGACTGAATACAAAAGGAAACTCGATAAGCGGGTACGATACGAATTATGAGCCAAATTTCTATCAGTGAATTGCTGCGGAATCGCAACAAAATCGACCGTTGATGATGAGAAGAGAAGAGTGGGTCACCTACGACATCATCAAGTAAAAATGGTAAAAAAATATGGTTGGATCCGCAATGCAAACAGTGGCCAAGCCAGGATTGATGGTCTGGAAAGTTTTATTGCATGTTTGTTGGGATTGACAAGGAATCATCTAATATTAGCTGCTCCCTTACGACCAAATTCTTAATTCGAATCTGTACTGTCTGCCGCTTGGTCTCCTGTATAGAGAGGAATTCCATTCCATGGTTGGAAATGGTTGGAAGCCAAGACTCACGATCTGGAAAGTGTTACTGCATGCTTGTTGGGATTGACAAGCAATCATCTAGTATTAGCCGCTCCCCCATGGCCAAATTCTTAATTCGGACGTGTACTGTCAGCCTTGAGCCGCTTGGTCTCCTGTAGGGAGAGGAATTCCATTCCATGGGTGGAAATGGTTGGAAGCTAAGACTGACGATCTGGAAAGTGTTACTGCATGCTTGTTCGGTTTGACAAGCAATCATCTAGTATTAGCCGCTCCCCCATGGCCAAATTCTTAATTTGGACCTGTACTGTTAGCAATTCAGCCGCTTGGTCTCCTGTATTTTAAACTGCTGCCAAGCCAGCATTGGCAGTCCGGAAAGTTTTATTGCATATTTGGTGGGATTGGCTGAGAATCATCTACTATGAACCACTCCCCTATGGCCACAAATTTTTAATACGAATCTGTACTGCCAACAGCTGGACCGTCTGAAGGAAACAGAACAGCTGATTTTCACAAATTTATGTTCAAGTGAATTTTTCACCAGCAAAAACATTTGCCATAGGCAGGAACAGCTGGTGATCACTTGGTGCCAGGTTCGAACTATAAGGTAGATGCATAATAGATCTAGTGAGTGTGTCCTGACTTTGTCCTGAAGGAACACAATTCCTCTACTATTAGCCAAAATCAAATACTAATCAAATAACATACAAAAATATTGGATTTCTTTTTACTACATTTTATATTTTGTAGTACCAAAGAAAGGAAAAATTATTAACCCATTTCTAATAATTGTCGCATTGGGGAAACCTGAAGCGTACAAAATCGGAAACCCTGAAACCCCTGAATACAATAAAAAATTTTACGGACACTAAAACAGGCGATCAAGTCCACCAAGATGACACCACCATACCTATTTCAAAACTATTTGTGATCGAACGTGGCGCGATGACTTGTACACGCAACTGTCGTTCGCATGATCGTAGGTTCAACCCCGTATGCAGTCACTTAGCATGTTTGCGGAAAGCTCTCCAATGTCTCATTCGTAAGATGCAATGGAATTTGTTTTCATTTCCGATAATAAATTTAATTTGTTTTTACTTAATGAAAGAAATTGTTAACCCACGTGTGCCAATTATATAAAAACGTGTTATAATTCTGTGCACCACTCCCTCTAACGGCAAAAATATAACTATTATATAACTATAGGGTGGCGCATAAGTAACGATAAGATTTGATCAGTGAATACATTTTTTGTTCAGGTCTTTTTTTCGTCTTTTTACAGAATTAACTAAATAATACTTGGAAAATTTATGATGGAAAGGCTCAGCACAGAACAAAGAACCAAAGTTGTTTAATTTTACTTTGAAAGTCAGCATTCGATTATTCAGATCATATCGAAATTTCTTTCATGTTTGAAATGCTCCAATTTACCGATTTACCGAACGCATTCAATATAGTCGTCGTTGACGTCACTTATGCGCCACCCTTTATATGTGATCGACCGTGACGCGATGGTGTTAGTACACGCAGGTTCAACCCCGTGTATGGCCAGTTATCATTATTTGAGCGGCGGTCACGTCAATGTGTCTGTAGGAAGCTCTCCCATGTCTCATTCATGAGATGCAAGGGAATTTGTTTTTATTTCCAATAATAAATTTGATATTTGATTTGATTTGACCCATTATATCAAAACATGTTACAATCCCGTGCACCACTCCCTCTAACAGCACAAATAACTAAAAGTAGTACTCGCAACCATCGTTCGCATGATCGCAGGTTCAAGTCTGTATACAGCCACCTATCATTATTTGAGCGGCAGTCACGTCGATGTGTTTGACGAACATTTCGAGTAGTCGAGTAGTCAACAATTCTTGTAAAGACTTCTCAAACTGTGTGACATTTGGAATCGTCGTTTAACTGCAGGTCCCGTTGAGTGAGTCTAAATATAGAATGCGTGTAAGTTCACTGAATGTGAGAAGCTCTGCCATGTCTCATTCATAAGATGCATTGGAATTTGTTTTCATTTGCAATAATAAATTCAAATTTTTTTTTTGCTTTATAAAAAAAATTGTTAACCCACATATAACAATTATGTTAAAACATGTTATAAACCTGTGCACCACTCCCTCTAACGGCAAAAATAAGGCATTAAAAAGTCCCTAACGTTTTAGTAGGAATTATTAAATATTGACCACCTTTTACGCGAATTACCAATGAAAAAAAAAAAAAAATGTTACAGTATGTGTACTCGTATATGCACAAGTATGCAAGTGCATACAAGAGTATCAGTGTGTAAACATACGTTCGCTTATCCTGATATACCGTAGCATATAACTAGGCTGACTGACAGCACAAATATATAGATTTCAAAACAGAAATCAATCAAGTCTACGTGTATTATCCTCCCGCTGCCAGTACTCAACTGTGTTTGTGTATTTTTTTCTTTTTTATTTTTTGTCGATATTTGCCTTTATTTTAACATATTTGATTTTTTTTCTGCCTTTTTCTCTAACATTTGACGTCTTTACCTCTTCACCTTTATGTGTTTTAGTGCCGAGTTTTAGACGCCAGGTAACCGCTCAGCATTGTTCCGCCTCACATCGTGTCGTCTGTTTGGACTTGAGGTTGCCTGCCTGCTGGCTGACTGACTGCCTGGCGCAAAAGGGTGTTTTTATCTCATATAATATTTATATGATTGCAGCGCGTTTTTTTACAATAAATTTGTTTTTTTTTTTCTCTCATATTTTGCGAACTAAAATTGCAGGTTATTATTTATCTATGGAATTTTTTGCTGTTCGCTGGCCGTTGTTATTTTTGTCGTCTATGCAGTTATTATGGTTGTTAGAATCGCTTATTGTTATTAGATGTCATTGGGATTTTGTTCGGATAGGTTTTTTTTTACATACGATTATTGAATGGGGGTGATTTTCAATTGTAATTTGTGATTGTCATAGCAGACTTATTGCAGTTTATTATTTTTGTTTTGTTTTTTGTTTTGCGAAAATGATGCAAACAAAAAAATTAAAACATTTTCCAGATGAGTTTAAAGTGCTGCTATGATAAGGCGAAATAAAACAATGCAATATGTAGACAGACGGAAACCAATACGGATAATAAAACAAATTATACGAGTATGTCCAACAAATTAAGTGCCTGCCACAAATTAAAAGGCCCTTACAAATGCTACAGACTGTAAACTATTTTTTTTTTGCTGTAAAATATGATTACATTCAAACTTCAATCGTCCAACATCATATAATTGAATTCGAACTACTTTTTTTGTACATAGAGGGCGTATACAATAGAAATTGTGATGTCATTTGTGCTTGTGCGATCACTGCTAAATTCAGTAAACCATCAATAATTATCATTGAAATTGGCGAAGCAGACTTTGCGAACTATTTCCAAGACTTCTTACGGACTGCCAAAGTTCATAATTTTGAAACGATTTGCCACTTTTGCGTTCGTCTATAACATTTATGAGGAAAAACGCAATTTTTCAAATTTTTTTGAAAATATTTCCATAGAGAAATAGATTATTTGAAAAAAATTGTTCAGTCAAGTGAACTGATTTACAAATATCTTGAAGCAAAATCCTTTTTAATTGGTAAAGGGCAAAAGGGGGCGTATAAGAGGCGCTAGGTTCTTATCAAAAAAGTCAAAGTATATACGAAACAAAAAATAATAATAATAATTGAAAGAGTACTCTGAATTGGAGGCGAAATAGAAGGAAATTTTGAACCTTCTGCAGTTTTTCGCTTAGAACTTAATCAATCCTAAGAGGCGTGGCAAAGCAGTTCATATTCGTTCACCGGACCAAATGTACTAAATGTCTGATCCATGCTAAATTATATTGAATTTTGTAAAATTGAATGAAAGTTATTAATCTAGGAATGTGCAAGCAAAATGAGGCGATTTGTAAGAAAGTCATCAGCGAGAGAGAGAGAGAGAGAGGGGTAAACCGTTCGATTTTTTCAAAATTGCAATATAATAAAAAATTTGAAAAACCTGCAATCTTCAAATTATGCATTAAATTTAAATAAATCAGCCAAATTGTGTGAGAGGTACTTGAAAGGATATTCAAGCGCATGATATTTGTTGACTGGTTTCAATATAAATGCTTGAACGACATAAAGCCAAGAACGTATGAATTAAATTGATCATTTTTATGGGAGATATCAGAAGGGAAATTATTAATTGGCCGATCTTCAAAAATCTTAATGAGTATTACAAAACAATACAATAGGCAAAACTTCAAATTAGCGTGGTGGAATAATTAGAATTAGAATTGAGTTTTCGGAAAATCAGTGAAATTGAGTAAGGAAATATCAAAAAGGGTGCGTAATTTACTATTATCAGGTTCGATCTGGTAAAATATTCGGAAATTTTGATAATTATTTAAGGCAATTATTGTGTTTAGTCAGCCAGACAGACAGACATACGTTGCTAAATTGACTTAACAAGTAATGGAGACACATTTAGTAAAAATATACTTGGCATTTGGTACACTTCTTTCCGGCAGTTCTCCGTATGGCCGTATTAAATGATATATATCTTAATTCCTTCTGGTAAAGATATTAATAAAGGGTGTCCCAACACGAACGCAAGATTTAAATTTTAAATAAAACACAAATATTTAAAAAAAAATTGTGAAACTTTATTATATCGTAAAGTAGACAGAATGAGGTTATATATGAAACAACACATCGGGCAGATGGCCGCCGCGGCTTTGCTGGTACACACGCGATCTTTTAATGAAATTTTCAATGACCGTTTTGCATAAATGCTGCGGTATTTCATTAATGCAGCGTCCAATTTCTTCTTTTAAGACTTGAGTCGTCGTCGGCTTATTCGCGTAAACCATCGACTTCAAAAAACCCCAAAGTAAAAAGTCTAATGGTGTTAAATCGCACGATCTAGGCGGCCAATTGTGGTCTCCAAAGCGCGAAATAACACGACCGGGAAATGACTGATGCAGCAATTGAATTGTTTCCCTGGCTGTATGACATGTGGCGTCGTCTTGTTGAAACCATATGCCCTCCACATTCATTTCGAAAAAACTGGTTATCATTTCACGATACCGAACATCATTAACTTTTTGCGCTTGACCTGCCCCATTTTCATAAAAAAAGGTCCAATAATCCCTCCAGCCCAAAATCCAGACCACACAGTGACACGTTGAGGTCGAAGGCGCGTTGTTGTCTTTACATCACTAACAGACCCAGTTTTCTCAAATTTATCCATTAATCTCTTTACAGTTGACTGTTTTTGGATTGGTTGCAGCAGTGCATCCTTTTGAGGTAATTTTCGACCACTTTTTCGCACTTGAAGAATGTGGGTTTTCAAATGCTTCAACATTTGGCGATTATCCGCGTAAACACAGTCGTTGATGTGGTCGCATAAACAAAGTCTAATGGCGTCAAATCGCATGATCTTGGTGGCCAATTGACGTCGCGCAAACGTGAAATGATACTTTCTGGAACCTTCCCATGCAATAAAGCCAACATCGGTAGTGTGCTGTGTGGCTCGCAGCACCGTCTTGTTGAAACCACATATCGTCCAGTTCATAATTTTCAATTGCAGGCGAAAAAAAGTCGCTCATCGTATGGCCATAACGCTCTGAATTGACGATAACTGTTCCACTGGCGTCATTTTCGGAAAAGTACGGCCCAATGACACCTCCAATCCATAATGCGTACCAAACAGTCACTTTTTCCGTATGTAGTGGGTTTTCCACAATCAATTCTGGGTTCTTCGAGCCCAAATGCGGCAATTTTGCTTGTTGACGTAACCACCAAGTGAGAAATGAGCTTCGTCGCTGAAGAAAATTGAAAGCATTGAAAGCCATCAACAACCACCGAATCAGCATATCTATGGCGTTGTGAATGCGCAGCCGGCTTTAATTGTTGCGTGAGTTGGACTCTACATATATATGGATGAAGGTGCAAATTTAAATATAAAATACGCCATAATGAGCTGTAAGATAGCTCTAATTGCTGAGAACGCCATGAAATCGACAAATTCGGATTATCCGCCACACTTTCTCTAACAGAAGCGATATTTTTGACAGTGCGTACATTGTGATGATGCACAGGCCTAACCACATCTGCTACGCTTTCAGGCTCTTCAAATTTTTTTATAATCTTGCCAATTCCTTGCGCAGTAGATCGATTATGTCGATAATAATCACCACGTAATGAACGAAAATTGACCACATTTGAATCATTACTTTTGTAGTAAGTTTTAGATATTTTGACACATTCTTTGGTTGGTTAACGTTCTATATTCGTAAATAGCAAAGCTTTGTTTAAATAAACAACATTTCAGATGACAGGTAGTTAACAGCTGAAGGCCTTGCCAGACTGGCCGGTTTTGAAATCACTAAATAGATAACCGTTTATATAAAATTAACTGTTGTCGGAAGTTCTGAAATGAGAAAAGCTTACTTAGAATCCATATCTCAACTGGTAAGCACAGTTGGTAAGCACTGATCCAAATTACAAGTTCCAAGTTTCAGTTCTCTGATAGAAATCGATTGTGAAATTGATCCTCTTAACGACTCTTGCTATTGGACAAATCGCTATGTAGTCCAACATTTTGATTCCACAACAAGGAAAGAGGTACTAAATTACTAAATTACTCCCCTTCTCATTCATGTTAATCATTTTTATCAACTCAATATCACCTCTTTACACTGTAGTTCAACTGATTAATATTGCTTATTCCTAAAGCTATGGAATGCAAAATCTTGCAATATCAATAAAGTCGATAAAATTACTTGCTAGATCCTTCTTAGTCTTAATGTTAATGTTTTATTACTTTGTAATACGAAATATCGTGTACGTTGTGTATTTTTAATATTATTTAGCATTTCTTATCCTACATTTGGAGTTTATTACTAACTTAACCAACATATTGCCCTGCTTGAAGGGTGTTTTTAAGGTCTACCAAATGATTATCCATGGTCACTTGATCTTCTAATTGCATTACAATGAATTCCCACTGTGGGCTCTGTGGAAGAAAGGGCATTAGTATTATCCTTCCTGTCATTCGCCCATTAACTCACCAACAAATATCAATCCTCTAGAGAAGGTAATTGTGCAATTTAAGGATGATTCGTTTTAACTTCAAAAAAAAGTGCTTATCTCACCTTGTGTATAAGCATAATATCTTACATATCCTTGTGTGCAAATCCTTGTGTTCATATCATTACTTTTTATGTTGTTGTCCCTGACTGTTTTGCAGTGTTTTCAACCACCACTGCCATCGCCGTCACCACCCGTTGTGGCTAATCAATATTATGGTTGTTACTTCAGCCCAACTTCATCACCAGGAACTGAACATATGGTCGTTTGGTTAGATGTGGACGGGGGTAGGCAGGCATAATGATGAGGCCAGCCCATTAAACGTATGTTTCATTATGCACCCTCTGCTCATGGGTGAATTCGAAATATTGCGGTGAGTGGGACATAAGGATAAATTGATGTGGTAAGACGGTAGTGAGAAGAATAATCATGGGGATCATTCTATTAAGTTGACGTTTAAAATTGGATTAAATTTAAGGAATATGAGATTTAAAGGATATTCCTTTTGTAAAGTAGCACAATTTCTGTCATAAAACGAACAATAATACATTATTTCTTAAACATGCTTTTCTTAAACTTATTTTTGAAATAAAATATGATAAGTTTGGTCCCAACAAGTTGCAATAGAGCCATAATGTAGCCACCTTTTAGCAGAAGAGTAACAACGTATAGATTAGTATTGAGTTCATATAACGAAAGAGGTTCAGACACTTTTCAATATACTCGTATAAAATATCAAATTTTCATATAAAAAGGAAATTTTATGAATTAAGCAATTTCATTATTGAATATCTATTTTTCTATAGGCAAAGAATGTCTACATTTCTATAGTTAGGTATTTCGATAATGAAATTATTCTTTTTTTACAAAATTTATTTTCGCATGAAAATTTAAAATACAGATAATGAAATTATTTTTTACTACAAAATTTCCATCCTCAGAAAACTTCTTGTATGAATATTTAAAATATGGATATATGAAAAATGAAATTATTTTTTACTACAAATTTTTTTTTCCCACAAATTTTTTTTTTTTCATATGAAATTTTAATAAGATTAAAGTTTTTCGCAGCTAAATTATATTTAGCCATTTCCATGGCTAAATAGAAAAAATTATTTTCTACACGATTGGTAGCTCGTACGACCTCGTTTAAACTCTGCTATAAAATATATAACAGTCGTAAACCAAACGGCTTTAATATTGGTTGGACTGAGAATATTGAGAATGGAAATATTGAATTACATAACGGTGGCCAAGTTTTTCCATGTTAACAAATTCATTGCAATCGTTTATTTTTGATGGCACAAATAAAAAATACTATGTAACGTGGCGCCTTGAAACTTAAAACATATTCCTTTTCACCGAAATAATTTTATCAAGCTAATGGCATCATCTACCTATATACGTCAGGTCGGCTAGTTTTGGGACCGCCCTCGTATCATTTATTCTGAGGGTTACTGCTTCGATCTTTTCTCTTTAAATTGGTATCTTTGGTATCTTTAAGATTATGCTCTCAAATTTAAAATTTGATTTTTGCTTAGATATTAAAATGGGTTACTTTTGTTAAAAGTTAAAAATTTTTAAAGGAATGCATTTTATATTTTTCTCAAAATTTACACACATATAGCTGAGACTCTTAAAATTATTCGTGCGAAATTTCATAATGTTACTAAAACCGGTCTTGGAGATAGAGTAACATGTGCAAAATACAATAGAGAATTCCTTTCTGGCCCCAGTATTTGCACTGCAAACTGTGAAATTTCTAAAAGATAGGAAGATAGTAAAGTATATGTATATTTAAATTTAAGAAAAAATCTGAAATAAATAAAAGTTTTATCGAAATCATAGCTTTATGTATGTTTTATTTAATTTTACTTTTGAAACCGAAAAATGGATTAATATTGCAATGATTGAGAGGTTGGAGACCGCTCCAACACTAATTTACCACCATTAGTACTCTGTGAATTTAAGCGCAAGATTAGAACGATATTATCACTCTGGACTGGCAAAGTACTCAACTGACAATTGGCAAAAGCCTTTACTTTTTATCAGCATCATAAAAGACTGCAATTCAAATTCAGAATCAGTGTTATTATATTATTTAGGTTGTCGAAGTACTATTGATTGTGTGCATAGTTGAGCTTATTTTGATTGCTTCGAGGTCATACAATTGAATTGAAGGACAAGAATATTGTTTTATTTAATATTTCTCAATATTTCAAATCATCTTTAGGGGTATATTTAAGTATCAATAAAACATCCTAAGGAGTTGCATGTATTGTGCCAACGAAACACTTTATTCTTTGATATCTTACATTCAGTCAATACCGATACTATTTTCTGAATATATATACATATATACATATATATATATATATATATATATATATATATATATATATTATGGTTACTTATTTATCGTCGATACTCTCCGTTAACGACAAGGGCTTATATTTCTCATAAATTGTTTAAAATACGCAAAGTTTTTTCATCTGCTTGCGGCATTAGACCGCAATATTTGACCTATAAGACGTGTAAAGTCGAATTATCGAATTATCATTACTATTCTAAACATCTTTATGTTATAACCTAGTCGAGCGCCGCCTATCGTATGTTACCTGTACTACAGCTAATGCAGATGGTATATGTATATAAAGTCGAATTAATGTCTGGTAGATCGGGGCTGGGATATTACTGTCTACGTAATGATGTTTGGGAAAATTTGTTTGTGTTGGAACAAATCATTTGTTCTTAGTCAGTCACTGCCATGCCAAGATTTTATTGATTTCCTTCCAATTTTTGAGGAGACTGCGAAAAAATCTGACAGTTTTCGAAAGATGACGTCTATACAATCAGAGAACTCAAGTGATATGTAGTTTTTGTTAAAGGTGACCTCCCAAAATATATTGATAGATAGACGATGCCTAAGGTCTTGTTTCATATAAAATGGCTTGATAAGATTATGACCTATCATTACTGGAGAATTCACGTGTGCACTGCAGTCATTCCGCAATAGCGAATCAGCTTCGTAGAGATATCAAAATCAGTCATAATTCAAAGTCGTCGTTTCTATGTGAGAACATTGAATTAGTCAATAAAAAGGATATATTTTTTTGTCGGTGAGATTTATGCCAATGCGTACGGTTGTCAACTTGCTTAAAAAATAAATTCTATTCTCGAAAAGATTGAATATTCCATGGATAAAAGTCAGATCCGGCTTTAGTTGTTTCACACATTTGTATAGCATTTTTCACAATTTCTATTTCTATTCTATGTCTTTAAGTTTTCCATATTCATTTTCATGACTGTTGCTTAAACTCTTTTTGATTTCTTAGATATCTGGATGGCTTTCTCCTTGAATAAAAGTAAATAATTGATGTAACCCTCTTAGTTTCCACCTCATGTAATATAGGGTTATTATCATTTCACAAATAATGATACACCCTACGCGCGCATACCTTTGTATTACTGTTATAACAATTACGAACCTATAATAAAAGGTAATTACAAATTATGATATTCTTACGTATTCAACATAAAATGTGTTAGACTCGATGGCCTTTTGCACATACTGACAATTGTGAATTTTTCCTCTCTCTCTCACACATTGCAGTGTCGATTGACAACTGTCAGCTGGTTTTTTATATTTAGAATTTTCTATTATAGAATTTCAAATGATCCCTCTATGAACTGCTACTATTTATAGGCAGGCACCTTTTGTATATCGTAATTATTTTGTGAGAATTATTGACCTCATTCTTTTGTGTTTTGTGTCCTTTTTTCGTATAATTTCAGTTTAAAACCACCTCCCAAAGATGGCGTCACAAAGAGTAATCCGTCAAAGCGTCATCGTGAGCGTTTAAATGCTGAATTAGATTTATTGGCGTCACTGTTGCCATTTGAACAGAATATTTTAAGTAAATTGGATCGACTGAGCATTTTAAGGCTGTCTGTTAGTTATTTAAGAACAAAAAGTTACTTTCAAGGTAAGTGGACAATTCTTTTCTATAAAATATTTTAATGCTTTTGATTTATTGTGAGTCATAATCACGACAATAGACTGTAATAAATGTAGAATATATTTTTGTATTTGAACATAATTCAAATATGTGTGCATGAATATATAACAAACTTAAATGAAATTATAAGGTTTTCAAAATATGTATATATATATTATGTTATATTGTTTAGAACATTACTAGTTAATTACTAATTAATCAAATTGGTAACGCAATACACTCCATTTTCAACAAACCATCGACTTCTTTTTATTTGCATTTTTTAATTTTTGTTACGAAACATGTATCAGTATTCTTATGTGCTGAAGTGCCCATCACTATTGCAAACATTTCCCAGTTATAATCCAGTTGAGCGCCGCCTATCGTATATTAACTGTACTACCACAAACACAGATGTATAATCAAATTAAACAAACAAATATACATCCCATAAATGAGATATTAAAGAACTTCTCGCAATCAGCGAGCTTACACGCGTTCTATTTTTAGACTCACTCAACGGGACCTACAGTTAAACGACGATTTCGAACATCATAGTTTGAGACCATTGATAGAAATGCAATATAACAAGAAACATATCTGTGTCATTTGGATTTTTCATAAAATACCTGGAAACATTTTTCTTTTATAACTATTTTTTACATGTTTTAGCAAAAAGTTTTTTCCTTGGATATAAACATTTAATATTTGCTAAAAATTTGACAACTCCGGTAAGATGTGTATATTCAAGTAATGATATTTCGGAATTGGTTTGATGGACTTCAGTGTTCGATATGTAGTTATATGATCAAACAAGTTTTAAGTCTGTTAAGTAAGTTGTTACGAGTATACTTATTTAATCTGACGCTATTTTTATAGCTTTAAATTTTTGTTTTAATTTTTAGGGACGATTATATATGGTATAGTAAAAACAATCTATTGTTTTTTCAAATAGATGACTTTAGTATCCTCTCTATCGCGTTGTATAATGCGGGTTATGCTAGATGGCGTCAGAAATATTGAGACAATTTTGTGCTTTCTTTATTCAGTATTGGTTGATAGACATTAGCAGAGAGAAAATACGTCATATTTTTAAGTTTTTCTTCGGTGAAAAGGAAAACGCACCACGCTCTGGGAAGCCAGCTATCGCAAATGTCGATAGAGTGATGGAAATCATCAAGTCCGACCATCAAGTGGACATAGTTTCTATTGCCCCAGAGCCATATATTGCACAAAAAAACCATTTGGGACCACTTAACTAAGGCTGGATACGAGTACACAAAGATGCTCGATGTATAGATGCCCCCATGAACCGAATTTCCATCTGCAAATCTCTGTTGAATCGTTACAAAATTGAACCATTTCTGAAGCTAATATTGATGACTGGTGATGAAAGGTGGCTCACTTACGACAATGTCAAGCGAATGCGGTCATGGTGTCATTACGGTGAGCCGGCGTATTCGGTGGCCAAGCCAGATGGTCGATTGCGATTAGGAAGCTTTTTCATTGTGCTTGATTGGTTGTCAGAGAATCATCTGCTATAAAGAAAAAATCAAAATCATACAATTGGATTGTCTGAAAGGAAAAATTGCCCAGAAGCGACCAGCTTTGGCCAATATCGGAGGAATTGTGTTCCATTAGAACAAAGCCAGGCGACAAACATCGCTAGAAGTTTCGTGAGTTTGATTTGGAGATTCTTATATATCCACTTTATAGTCTGGATCTGGAACCAAGTGATTACCAACCGTTTACGTCTACGGCGAATAATTTTGCTGGTAAATAATTCGCTTCACGAAAAGCTTGTAAGAATCGACTCCTCCAGATTTGTCCCGCATAAGGTGTTCAACTATTTTTCAAAGAAATCAACTTGAAGACCACAATTGTCAGCCAATTTTTAAATGAAAGTAAAGATTCTTTTAAATGAAAGGAAATGAAATTGCGCTCGATTCTTTTTGTAACTCACATACAATTCGTTTTATGCGTAGTTCCAAGAGAGAACCTGGAATCAACCATTTAAAAAACGCGCTTAAAGGGATTGTAAAAATTATTTTTTGCCGCTAAGTTGGCACAATTGTCCTCTGTACTGACGTAAAGTTGAAACGTGATTTGCCAATTAGTTTGCTTACAGTGCTAAATTTTGTAAGTTCATCTTAGATGTGCTTTGCTATTTATGTGCTGGATTAAAATATCGAACAAAGAATTTGTCTGATATTTTCTATTGCAAAATCGCTAAAAATATTACAGAAGGTTTACGATGAATCGAGCTTATCAGAACCACCTGCGTGTGAGTGGTATAGCGCATTCAAAAGCCATCGATATATGGTGGAAGATTGGCTTCAGTCTGGTCGCCATCAACGTATTTAACTGAAGTCAATATCGACAATTTAAGGAAATGGTTTGAGAAAGGCTTGAGACATTTCGCGTCTCACGAATCAATATGTATCATTTTACACGATTGCTTGGGTATGAAATGAGTTACTTCTTGACTAATTCCGAAAGGTTTAATTTTTCCTCAAAAAATCAGTCACGTGAAAGTGGTTGAAAATTAACTTGAACGACCTGATCGGTCTCTAACCCCATATTTACATATTTACGTTTAATTTGTGATGAGATTTGGGTGTACAAGCTCGATATGTTAACCAGTGGTTTCATCAGGACGGTGCAACATGCCAGACTGCTCGTGAAACAATGGATATGTTGAGGGATGAATTTGGTGAGCAGCTTATCTCTCGATTTGGCCCCCAAGATCTTGCGATTTAACGCCTCTTGATTATTTGTTGTGGGGTTATGTCAAGTCGTTAGTCTATGTGGGCAAGCCGAAAAAGTGGCGAAGAATTGTATCTTTCGAATGGACATTTTGAGACGAAGCCGCGGACAACATTTACATGAAATTATCTTTAAAAATTAAATGGCAAAGACCAATTTATCGATTCCAATAAAAAAATTTAATATATTTTAATATAGTTAATTTTAATATAATTAATTAATTTAATAATTTTAATTAGTTGATCTATATATGATGTCTTTACAAAGCCGATAAAAACGTACAGACCAACTCTCTGTAAACAAGGTTGATGTGATTTGAGAACCAAGAGAGTAAGATAATCCCTCCCTTTTCGTAACTCTCATTACACAATAACTCCATAACTTTATATATTTTGGTTACTATTTTTGCAGATTATAGTTAATTGATCAATAACGTATGAATACCATTACATATGATGTTAAAAAACGCTAAACTATTAAAGTTCCACGTTAGAAAAAAGAGCGAAAGAGGACCAAATTACGCTCTTGAGTGAAAGTTGGAAGCAAGTGAATTTCACTCCAGAGAAAAATAATTGGTCTGTACGTTTCCAACGTCTTTAGTCTCTACTCTGCATACAGACTTCCCTGTGTTATAAACACGAATTGAATATGATAAGTTCTCCTTCGCAACGGTTCCAGTTTGTAGGTTCAAAAATATACATTTTAGAACATAGAATTATGAGTTAATCCATTTATTATTAGTAAATTTAACTGAATGTAAATGTTAAGTTTATTATAATAAAAAAGTCACTTATTTCATTTTAATAAAAAAATTCTGAAATTGTTTTAAAAAGTGGCAGAAATATTTTATTCTAACAACAAAGTGATAAAAAAAAGAAATTGACATATTTCTCCAAAAGCAGGTTTCCTAGAGCTGTATTGACTGTTGTTTCATTTAAATCCATTCATTCGCAAAATAAATATTTCGCAATTTTATGCTGAGACCTTATTTTGACTGCCTCATTAGCATTCCTTTTAAATGAATCCTTTGAGCTTTTAAAACAGTTTTTGTTTGTTCCCTCCACCTCCTACACACACACACACACAATTACCTTAGCAATTTGCAAAATTATTATTATTTTGTGCTTCATTCAAACCGCTGCAATTCCGATTTCATAACACAATTAGGCGTGATTCTTCCTTCTGCAGATATGAAACAAAAAAAAAAAAAAAACTGAGAGTGAAGCAAGAAAATTGTTACCTTTACTACCTTTCAAGGTCACATGGTCAATGTAAATTGGGGAGGCCTATAATCAACATAAATACATAACGGTTCACACAAACGGACAGACAGACAGACAGGCAGGCAGGCAAGCAAACATTCGTATATAAAACGGGGACGATGACGACGCCAGGGCAAATTTAATAGGACTCTGCGTGTTTAGAACCAAAAAGGAAACAAAAAACTCAGAACAAAAACGTGGCTAAAACGAAAACAAAATTGGTAACATAGCAATCGACATAAGAAAAAAAAAAATTGGTAAACGGTTTTATTGGGACTTTTTAAATTATCAATACTAATGAAACCGAATTATATGAGAATGTAAACAAATCTAGGATCTGGTAGAATAAACCAGGATTGCAAAAGGAAGTGCGCGTAGTAAATATTTATGTAGCAGATATACCGGGTTATCAATTTTTCGGTTTCAAAAGTAAGGTTAAATAAAACACACATAAAGCTGTGATTTCGATGAAACTTTTATTTCTTTATAATGTTTGGATCTTGCCATTACGTGCGAAATACAAAGTCATTTCAACGACCGCCTCTGGGTTGGTTGCAGCAGTGGATCCTTTTGAGATAGTTTTCGATCACTTTTTTGCACATTTGGGGCGGTATCTCAGCGATAACTTGACGAATGTTGGTTTTGAAATGCTCCAACGTTTGGGGATTATCCGCGTAAACACGGTCTCCGATGTAGCCCCACAAAAAATGTCTAACGGCGTCAAATCGCATGATCTTAGTGGACAATTTACGTTGTCACACCGCGAAATTACCCTTTCCAGAAACTTCTTAAGCGTTAAAGCCAAAATCGGTCTAGTTGTGTGCTTCGTGGCACCGTCTTGTTGAAACCACATATCGCTCTGCTCATAATCTTCAATTCCAGGCCAAAAAATGCGGTAATCAATTATGACGGCAACAATTCCTCCAGCGTCATATTCCAAAAAATACGGCCTAATGAAACCTCCAGATCATAAAGCGCACCAAACAGTCACTTCTTTCGGATGAAATGGGTTTTCCACATTCCACATGGGTACTTGTGGGCTCTCCGAGCGCCATATATGACAATTTTGCTGGATGACGTAGTCACCGAATGAGAAATAAGCTTTAATGCTGAAGAAAATTCGGTTCGAAAAATCAGCATTAAAAGCCTGTTGTTGTAGCACCCAATCAGCCTGCCTACGGCATTGTGAATGGTCAGTCGGCTTTATTTGTTGTGTGAATAGGACTCTATATGGATGGAGGTGCAAATCCAAATGCAAAATGCATCTTAATGAGCCGTAAGATAGACTCAAGTGCTGAGAACGTCGGGGAATCGACAAATTCGGATTATCCGCCACACTTTCACTAACAGAAGCGATGTTTTCGGCAGTGCGCACACAGACCTGTCCAAATCTGCAACGCGTCCACTCTTTTAAAATTTCTTTATAATCTTGCCAATTCCCTGAACATTAAGTCGATTATGGCGACCATAATCACCCTGTAATGCATGAAAATTGGGGACATTTGAATCACCACTTTTGTAGTAAGTTTCAACTATGTTTACGTGTTCTTCGGTTGTTAAACGAGTCATATTCGTAAATGGTAAATCTTTCACTAAATAAATAACATTTAAGACGACAGGTATTTAACAGCTGATAGCCTTGCCAGACCGGTTGTTTTCGAAAATGGATAAACCTGTACTATACTAACTGTTAAGAGCCATACAAGGGTTTTGCGCATCGACATAATTTGTTCTCAAACTTTTACGGATTCATAGTGAGCAAAAATATCTACCTCACCTGGGTCCCCTAATATATTTGAAATTTTTAAGCGATTGCCTCTGATTCCCTATTATTTTTAAAGTCGCGTAAAAATGCTGTCTTGTTGATTTAGAAATTATTAAACATTTTACCTGGCTTACCTTTAAATTTCGTCCATTTGAGATTTGTCTATTTTTTTGCAGTAAATATTTATGTACCAGGTACACTATACGAACTCTTAAGAGGCAGTCAAGGCTTTGTACAGCGACATAAATTGCTCTCAAACTTCTACAGACTCATAGCGAGCAAAAATGCCTACCTTACATGAGCTTCTTAATGTAATCGACATTTTTAAACGACTACCTTTAATTTGCTATTAGTTTCTAAAGTCCCGTAAAAATGTTGTCCTTTGATTTATAAACTATTAAACACTTTACTTGGCCTACCTTTAAATTTCGCCCATTTGAGATTTGTCTATTTTTGTTATATTGTTTTTTGCCTATAGTCCTTTGTCATCATGTTGTTTTATTGTTGTTGTTCATTTCTCATCACATTGCGTTGAAAGTGAGCGTTCGCCGTTGCGTGCATGAGAGTTGACGGTCACGCTAGTTATGGCTAAAATAATAACACTACGTGTAATAATAATAGCAACCAACTACGCCAACTACCAGCGCTATGACGGCTGTACTGTCTACGGTAAATATTATCATATATTGCGTGACTTTGGCGATTTCTTTTTAAAGCTGCATTAAGTTTTCACAGATTTTTATGTGTCGTTTTTAAATTCACACATCAAGTCTTCATACCACGAGTCTTAGTTCAGGTAGTTGGTTCATAAGTGTTGTTAGCGGATTTTTTTTTTTTTTTTTTTAGGTTTGCCAAATTCGCAATATGTATAATATATGAATTTATTTGAAGGTTATTTATAGCATGACATTTAAAATTTTTAACAATTTTAACAAAATTTTTAACAATATTTAATGTAAAGTTTTTCAACTTATTGTTGATCTTCAATGCAG
>JAHXMU010022768.1:1003-12924 GCA_019455685.1 Philornis downsi | reverse complement strand
CAGAGGTGCGTAAAGAATATAAATTTTTAAATCCGTCAAAGAGCAGTGAAACAAAAAAAAAAAAGAAGATTTGAAAATTGCTGGCACATATTCAATCAAAACAATTATAAATAACAAAACAATGTAAACCTGCCGCATTCTGATGTCGTCCATCATATTCTATTGTTTGTCATGAAACTTTATTTGGTGAAAGAGAAGAAGGTAGAGGTGATTTCTAGCATGAAATATGATCGAAAAGATTATTTATAGCATTAATTTCATTGTGAAAGTTTGTGTGTCATGTTGCGAATGTTCATCAATGGCAGTGCAGGAATTTGCAATAAAATTATTCAATACGGCGACGTGATCAGCTCGTGGGTGCAGATATAGAAATTTAAGACAATAATTTGCGATGTATTTGAAAATATTATTCCTCTATCCAAATACAATCAGATTTGTGTATGGAGAAATATTTTTTTTTAATAATTTTGATAGATGTATTCGCTAAAAATGTTGGCCAAATAATATAACCAAAATTTGCTAAGGAACTTTGGAAGAGGAACCGATGTACGGCCACAAGTAGAATACAATTTCGAATGTTTTGATCTTCTACGCTCATTCTTCAATTTGACACGCTTCAGAATTGGTCAAATTGATATTTTCCTACTTTTTTATTGCTTTCCGAATCTAAAAATTACCGCAATACTATAGGGTGGCGCATAAGTAACGTTAACGGTGATTATATTGAATGCGTTCTTGTACATCACTTGGTCTTAACTCGTGAACCAATTCCATCTTATATGGGAAAAGATGTAACACATGTAAAATTCTTTGCAAAGACCGCCTAGACATCTTTAACTGATGAGAACGTCGCCTGGTGGAAGTTTCGGAGTTTTCCTCAATACTCGCTTGCACTCGAGCAATGGTCATTTCATTTCGAACTGCACGAGGTCTTCCAGCACGCGGAAGATCACAGACAGCCCCTTATTGCCCAAAACGCTCAACCAATCGGTAAATTACTGGAGCGCTAGGAGCATTTCGAACATGAAAGAAATTTCGATATGATCTGAATAATCGAATGCTGACTTTCAAAGTAAAATTGAACAACTTTGGTCTCTGTTCTGAGCCTTTCCATTATAAATTTTCCAAGTATTATTTATAAAGAGATGAAAAAAAGACTTAAACAAAAAATGTATTCACTGATCAAATCTTAACGTTCTTTATGCTCCACCCTATATAACGACTCGGTTTTTTATTTAGAAAATCAGTATTTGGAAAATCTTTTACAAAATAGTTCGTTAATTTTTATATTTGATTATGATGAACGTCAGTTTCAACATTTACTTTTTTGCCTACAGATTTTTCCAAGGCCGTAGACTACGTAGTAAAACTAATGCGTTTGCTTTGGGGCAACTGTGGTACTATTCTGAATTCAACAGTGTGCCACGGATCAAGTTCAGATTTAAGGAGTAGGGGATGAAGTTAAAGTTTAGAAAACGGAATTCGACATGTTTGCTAAGAGTTGGACAAAAAATCAATAAATATTTAAAAATGTCGTGAAGTAAAAGAAGACAAATGCTAAATATTTTTACATATTTCTTCCGCTTTTTATTAACATTTGTAATTTTTAACGCGCTTCGGACAGGCGAATTTGTGTGAAATATGGTATTACAGTTCTGGACATGTTTCTTTGAGGCTAAAGTTTACATCGACCAAACGCGTTATCAGAAATTGAAACCTCCGAACGACACACGCTTTTATGGCTAAGGTTTAAAATTATTCTTAAAAAGTAAACATAAAGAGTGGTTTCTTTGTGTGATAGTAAATGTTATCCGATAAAAAAAAAAAACTTAAATACTTTAACTTTTTAAATTTTTTAAAAACTGCATCGGACATTGTCTGTTCTGAATTTCCCACTTTGGCGACGCGTTTGAGCATTTCGTCTGACTCAAGTAATGCTGATCTCCGATTCGTTAATCGTAACATGCTTAACCCTATAGATTTTAGAATTTATAGAGCTCCGAACGAAGAAGTCTAGAGATGTGACATGATCGAAGTGGTCAATCCTCTAGTTCGAACCTTAAAATTAACTGTTCACCAAATTGTACTCATAATAATGTCATAATTCCACAGGTTTTTCCATGATAAAATGATAAAATAGTGTAGACTGTTTGGCCTGTTAAAACAATATTGATTGCTTGATCTATTGAGAAATCTCTATTCGAATAAGCAGATTAAGACTTTCCATTATGAAACAGTATTGATTGTTTGATCTATTGCAAAATCTCTGTTCGAAAAAGGATGCATCAGGCTTTATTATACATATATAAGAAGAGCGTAGTTTTGGCATTCCTATTTCTTTGGCGATGGGAAATGGAAAATTTTCTAACATTTCTACGCAATTATTCGTTAATTGAAAACAGTATACGGTGGTGACAGCAACCGCCTAATGTAGGCAGGGTTACAGAATACTTCTAAAAAATTCAGGATTTCTCTGGAAAAATAAGATAAAGTCATACATTATACATATATAGGTTTAGAATAATTTGGGGTTTGAAGTAAAAGAAATGATATTAACTTCCAGCAAAATTTTTTAATTCTTATCTTTAACACTAAAATTATAAAAGTATTCTGATCAGAAATCACATTATTTATGATTTTTAACAGAATTCTTATAATATCAAATCGGTATTACGAGTTTTTTTTGTTTTAAATTTCAAGCCGCTACATTGTTTAGTATTTTTATTTGAGTCATGAAAAATAAAAGATCTCAGTGAATTTGTAAACATGAAATAAATTAGTCAACGTCTGTTATGGGTTGTGACCACAGATGTAATTCAATATTTCCATTTTGATTTGAAAGGTCTCAGTCCAACCAATAAAAGCCGACCTAGATTCTATTCTGGGGAAGTCTGCTCCTTCGTTTACGACTGTACAATATTGGGTAGCAGAGTTTAAACGAGCCCGTACGAGCTGCCAAGTCGAACACCGCAGTGGTCTACCATTGAGTTGTCCACGCCAGACACGGTTAAGAAAATCCATAAAATGGTATTTGGTCATTGTCGGCTGAAGGTGCGTGAGCTAGCTGAAATAATAGGCATTTCAAAAAGTCCTATGCATCGTATATTGACCGAAGATTCAAAGATGAGAGAGCTGTGCGCAAGATGGGTACCGCGTTTGCTTTCAATAGAGCAAAAACAGCGTCGAGAAGATGTTTCATTCAGTAGAGTGTTTGCCGATGTTTTACCGCAATAAAGCCGAATTTTTGAATCGATTTATAATCATGGATGAGACATGGATTCACCACTTCGCACCTGAGACCTGAGGCAAAGGAACGTTCAAAACAGTGGACTGGAATGGGAGAATCGTCTCCAAAGAAGGCGAAGACAGTTTCATCTGCAGGCAAGGTTCTGGCGTCTGGTTTTTTTTTTGGGATGCGCGTGGGATTATTTTTATTGATTATCTTTAGAAAGGAAAAACTATCAACGGTCAATATTATGCTAATTTATTGCAGCGTTTAAGTGATGAAATTATGGAAAAAGGCCGCATTTGGCGGAAAAGAGAATTTTGTTTCATCAACACAATGCTCTAGTTCACACATCCACTATGGCGATGACCAAAATTAATGAATTAAAGTTTAAATTGCTTCATCACGCACTTTGTTCGTCAGATTTAGCTCCCTCTGACTATTTTCTATTTCCAAACTTGAAAAAATGACTCGGTGTTAAAAAATTTGCCGGCAATGAAGAGGTGGAGTCTGCGGTTTATGGCTATTTTAAGGAGTTTCATAATTCTTACTATAAACAGGGTATAGAAGCTATTGAATACCGCTGAAAAACGAGTATTGAGTTAAAAGGAGATTATGTTGAAAAATAAAAAAAATTTTGCCATATATTTTTGAGTCTGCTTTGTTAGATCGACTAGCTTTGGGACCGACCCCGTATATAAATCGGTATTTTTTTTCACGGCTACTGATGAATGGCTCCAGACCGGGATGTGATGTCGAGTTGATATGGAAGTTGATATAAAAATTCATTAAAAAAAATAAATAAAATAAAATATTGATATTAAGCGAAAGTTCAGCTTGGTTGCAACTACATGAGAATAGAACGGTCACAGTCCATCATAATGGATATATAAGTTTGAACCCTTCGAATTTTTTACGTCTCTACAGCTTTGCGCCTGTCTACGTTTGTTGTTTGATCGCAGATGAAAGGGATCGAATGCGTTTGCTCGTTGTTGCGATTATGTGCTAATTATAAGAACAAAGCTTAAATATAATGTTTAACTTAATCCCTTACTCCCTCTAAGTCTCTATGTCGATTCTTTACTGTGGACGAAAGGTGAATCGACTGCTATACAACCGAGACGACGCACAGTGAGATTCTAAGTGCAAAAAGTCTATTTTTCGACTGTAAAATATTAAAAATGTAATGATGTAATTTTGTACGGAATTATTTAGTTAAGAGAAATTCATCATTGCTTTTTTGAAAAAAATAATTTTTTATCGCAAAATAATTACTTAAAAATGCTTGGGTGAAGTAAAGCGCAAAACGACTAAGATTTTAATGCAACTTGAGGACCTGTATATGCATATTTGTTGTTGGTTTAACTATTTTATGTCATGATGTTCTAAAAATATGGTATTTTGTGATTTTTTAAGAAAAAAAAAGACAACTAGATAGCATAAATAGTTTCGAAACTATTTAAATTTAACAAAAAGCCCTAGAAATTTCAGTGTTCTAAGTTTTCCTTGGATGAAAAAAGGTTAGCTCCGGTGACCTCCATGCTCTGACTGCAATAAAATGAAGGACGGGAGTATATTATTGCGATTTATAGAAAAAAATCCTTATAATATTTTATACTGCTGAACAAAGTTATAAATTTTATGAAAAAAGTCACAATAAGGCGTCAACCTCGTAAACAACATTTGGAATTAGATGATATTGTAAAAGAAATGGTAGATTAATAAGTAAATAAGTTTCCTTACACATGTAACTAATTATTTTATTTTAGGCAATCCTACTAAATATTTTTACAGAAAATAAGTCGGCTGGGTAGTGGGTGAAATGGTTATTTTTTCTGAGTAATATAGGCGATGGGCGTGGCCGATTTGGATGAAACTTTTCAAAATTTTTGTTTCCGTACTACAGATGATCCATGCCAAGTTACAAGAATTTCTACCTAACAGAAAAAAATGTATACGAAAATTTAATTTTTAGTTGTATAGGCGGTGGCCGATGGGCGTGGTCGATTTGGATGAAACTTTATATTTTTGCTACTCTACGTCATAAAACGCTCTATGCCGAATTTCAAGACTCTACGACAACTCCTTATATTTGTTGCACAAAAATGTATGAAGCAATCCCACTGTGCGACGTTGTAACATTTAAAAAAATTAACTTCACGAAGTAAACCAGATTAGAATAAGGTGAATACTATGAGATAGGCCGGAAAAGTGATATCCAAAGCTGTTTTCTTTTTTACGTTGCAATCCATATCGATTACCTTTCGTAGAAGCAAACGATTAATCGACTGTTAAGGATTTTACAATAACCGCTCGAGAACATTTTAAGACGAAAACGTTCTCTCCTGCCATATAGGAAGCCTATCAATCAAGACAGTGTGTGTGTGGCACAATTCGAAGAATGTTACTATGAGTTGTATTCCTCAGTTTTAGACCTTTCCGACTATTTTCCGTTTCCAAAACAGAACAAAGGTAAGGATGATACGTCTATCACCAGGAAGTTGTTAATTGTTCACACAGTTGCGTAATTGGACAACTCTTATTATGCCGAAAGCTTGAAAAATTCGGAGTATAGTTGGTTCAAATGTTCTGTACTTTGATGAAAGGAGACTATATTAAAAACAGTGAGAAATAACCATAAAACAATAACAAAAATGAATGCTACTACCTAGTCCTGCCATATGTTCTATTACAAATATAAAACGCGATAAAAAAAACCAATATTCATATTGTATTCAAAATTATTTCATTTATTAGAAGACAATATTGGTTATTAAAAAAAAATTGTATTCACTCGAAATGGCCGCCTTTTGCTTTAACACAAGCTTTCAAACGGTGTGGCCATTGGGCTATAACGGCACGTACGATTTCCATGGAGATCGAGGACGCTGCTCTGGTTAATGCTGTCTTAAGGCTTCCCAAATTTCTGTGGGGAGTCTTGCAAGCCATATTCTCCAATTCTGACCACAAAGCATAATCCAGTGGATTGAGATCTGGACTTCCTGATGGCCAATCTTCTGCTGCTATAAAGCCAGGAATATTGACTCTGAGCCACTCCTGCGTGGTTTTAGCTTTGTGCGCAGGAGCAGAGTCCTGTTGGAAGATCCATCTACGTCTATTGCACCAGTTTTTACGCCCTTTTCACAGAAACAGAGGGATGTGACACCATGGTGGGAGACCCCCCACCAAACCATTACGGAAGAGGGATGATGGCCACGTTGAACCCTTGGAACAACTTTTTTCGCTTCCTTAGATGAAGTGGCATAAATCTTGTCATTTTGTTTGTTGAAAACTTCTTCCACGGTAAAAATTTTCTCATCCGTAAACAGAATGTTTTCATGGCCATTGTCCGCGTGCCACTGCAAAAGTCGCTTGCATCTTTCCAGCCTAATTTTTTTTAGCTGAGGAGTTAGAAGATGCCCCATGGACCGACGATAGGCTTTCATATGCAGAACATCCCGAATCAGCCTAGACATGGATCTGGTTGATATATCCAATTCCTTGGACATGATTTTCTGCTTTCTAAGGGGATTTCTCCGAATTCTTTCACGCACTGCCTTTACTACCGCACTCGTACGGACAACGCGCGGGCGACCACTTTTTGGCCTGTCTTCTACTCCAGACAATTCGCCGAAGCGAGCAATAGCACGATAAACGACTTTCTTGATATTCCGAGTGGTTTTAGCAACTCGAAAATTTGGCCAGCACTCTTTCCGCACTTATGCAACGCTATTACGCCGACTCGATTCTCTTTAACGCCCCACTCCATGTTAATAGATTGCAAACTGAAACCAAACTGACTAGTATTCTTCACTAATCAGTGCATGTGTTCTGAAAAAAAAGTTAACGGTTCTATTCCCGCAAGAAGTTTTGAACGATAAGCGCTGGAAATTGTGTAACAGAACATATGGCAGGACTAGGTATGTTTTCTCACAATCTCGAAAGTAACAACAACTACTTCGAAAACACCTGAATTGAAGAACTTTTCCAATAGTGACAAAATCCAGGCGGCCGTTACATCGTTCCTAACTTTTTACCATCGATAACCCTCGGGGGCAGACGGACATTGGCTGTTCGTTGTTAAATTTTAATTTCACATCGTTTATGACAACATTTCTGGGTTATGATCTTTTAAACAAATAAAAGTGAAAATTTCAACGGACCTTTCCCCCCAACTTTTGTCAATGTCAGTGCATAAATTAAGATTTCTCGTTCGTCATTTGCTACTAACATGACATGACGACAAGTGTTGCGAAGCGAGAGACGAAACAAAAACATGATGTTTAATTATTATGTAGATTCATGTTTATTCTTTTGCTTTTATTAACTGGAATATTTGCTGATCTCAAAAACAGAAAAATTGTTTAAACTGTTGTGTACTGTTGGCGCAATAAAACAAACGCAATTTTTTCGTTTTCAATTTGTTGGCTGAGATGTCACTTGAGTTGATGTGCAGTGAAAATTTTCGACAAGGCAAAGTCTACACTTAATGCTGGCGGTTTTGATTATATTTCATAGCAATTCTCTTATACTGATACCTCGGCTTTATGATTCATAGAATTTTTATCGCGTAATGTCACAGATGCTACCTATTATTGTATTCACTTAAGATTTTCAGAGCGAAATTTTATGTGACAGCTGAGTGTTTTTTCCCTGGAAATATTTGTTCGATTTAAATGTTTAATTGTTTTAACAGAATTCAAAAGCTATACGTGTACATGTTAATAATAGGCTCTAGTTAGTTATAAGGAAATGAAAAGATCTCTGAATACATCGTAATTAGTCAAGTCTTATCTTAAAAAGTCTTTTATATACTCTGTCATTAAGTGCTGTAAAAGTCTCATTGCATCACAGTGGCGGAACAGAGAATGGCTTCTCACATTCTGGAAGTTTCTATTTTTATATGCATTGAATGACAACGAATCCGGATGTTAATTTAAAAAGACTTTAGTAAATATTAATTTTGAGAAGTATTGTCTGCAACAGTCAGTCCAGGCAGCCGCTACGATTATATGGACTATTATCGCGGTCAATTCAGTCCTTCCATTTCTCTGTATGCAAATCTTTTGCACATTTCTTATAATTTGAGAGCAGCATTGCATGACATATTCAAAAAAAAAAAAAAAATGACAAAAAACGAACAACTATTGAAGTCTGCTGCAGTGTAATAAAGTTTAAGAAGGCAAAGGTAAGGCACTGCCTTAAAATAATCATATTCGAAAACCTACGAACATAAATACTCTATTAAAATTAGCTTTCGAATGCCTCAAAATAGTGATATTCGAAGATCTACGAACATATCTATATTAATAAAAATCAATTGTTGTGCGTTAGCCTCGCTAAAGCTTGAGAACGGTTAGACCGATTTGGCTCATTTTGGTCTTAAATTATTGGTAGAGTATTCCGGAAGTTTTAAAAGGTTTTATTTGAAGTGATAGATGGCGTTGGAGATGAGATTTTTGCAATTAATTCTTTTACCACATTAATATTTTAAAAACAAAACAACGTTTGCCGGGTCAGCTAGTACAATTATAAAAACATTCGAATATCAATACATAAAAATAAATGTGAACAAAAACCGATACTTCATTACCGCTTATCAAATACTATAATGAACTTGTGTGGGCGGACAAATGACCCATTTATTTAGCTATCAAAATTAATGTCGAATATTTAGTGTTCATCCACAAAATAATGTCGGCAATGAGTTCAATAATCTTATACAGGGCGTCCGTCGGGAAGGTATACTACTTTGTTTGTTTATAATTTTTGACTAAATGAAAGAGAATGGATCTTATATTGATAAATGTTTTACTTAATTTCGGCAATTATGTATGAAATACAATATGCGAGCCCTTTTGGGCACATTTTTCATTATATTCTCACACACTTTACGCGATATTTCATTAATTTCATCACGAACATTTTGTTTGAGTTGCCCAAGCGCTTCTGGTTTGTTTGCATAAATCTTGCTTTTCAGATATCCCCACAAAAAGAAGTCCGGAGCACTCAAATCGGGCGAGCGTGGAGGCAAATCAACATCACCATTTCTAATAATAATAACTTGTTGTGGAAAGAGGTCGTCTCGCAGTAATTCCAATGTAATCCTGGCTATATGCGATGTGGCACCGTCTTGTTGATACCACATGTTAATCAAGCCCATATAGTATGCAGTTGTGGCGTTAAAAAGTTTTCAATCATATCACGATATCGCTCCTCATTGTTAGTTGTAACGGTAACTGCCGTTTTCAGTTTCAACGAAGTAAGGTCCAATGATTCCTCCTGACCAACTTGCGCATCAGGCTGTCACTTTTAATGGATGCAAAGTTGACTGATGAATAATTTGAGGGGTTTCCATTGCCCAGAACCGACTATTATGTTTATTCACATATCCATTGAAATGAAAATGTGCCTCGTCACTCATTATGATTTTTTCATGAAAATCGGGGTTGTCATGGGCGAGCTGTAACATCCTATTGGTATATGTACGGCGACGTAAATTGTTTTGTGGAAGAAGCTCTTGTGTCAACTGAATCTTTAATGGAAACAAATGCAAATCCTTGTGCAAAATTGTAACCAAAGTTGTTCTTTGAAGACCAAAATCCTGAACACGGCGTCGAATTGAGGTTGGTGGATTGTTTTGAACACTTTCTTGAGCAGCAGTAATGTTTTCAGTCGATCTTGCAGTACGTTGCGGTCCATGCTTGGCCCTATCAGCTACAGACCCTGTTTCTTCGAAATCATTCACTACACTATAAATAGTGCGTCTTTTTGGCACGTTGCTTCTCTCAAAAATTTCACGTAACTTTCTCATAAATTTGCCACGTCTCTACTTCACGACTGCCAAATATGAACTGTCAAGACTAATATTTACCAAAATGGCGGCAAAACAAAGTAGTATACCTTCCCGACGGACACCCTGTACCTTCGCTGAACTGTTCCGTTCATCGCTTGTTTCTATAAAAAGCGCTGAATTGAAAAAGTTTGAAAAATGCGAAAAATTAGAAAAAGCTTCCACTCTTCAGAAGTGGAGCGTAAAAAGACGAAAATGACTTCACTTTTGGCTATTTTTAAGGGGACTGCATAAAGTGGTGTGCCAAAAAAACTATACAAAATCAAAAATTAAAAACTATTTAAACAACCAAAATAAAAAAAGAAAATATTAAACTCTAAATATGTGTATGGCTCAAAAACAGAGGTTTATGTTGCGTTTCAATCTGACATTAACAAATTTCTATAAATTGCAAAAATAAGAATGCTCTAAAAACAAAATGTGGCCAAGTTTCGAATTGGAGCAGTAAACCGTGAAAATATCGTATTTTTTAAACATTTTTTTCCGTGTAGCGGTTTTTTTTTTTGTTTAAGTGAGATGTTAATTTTATTGATTTTATGACTTTGAAGTCACCTTTTTTAGCGGTACAAAAATTCATTATTTTGGCAATTGAACACTTTGTATGGTTTTTAGCGATAACTTTTGATTTTGGCGATTTTTTTTTTTTTTTTGACGAGATATAAAACGTGCCGTTCTAGGGGTTGGAAGCCCTTAGAGGCCACCAAAAAATAAAATAATTTCCGCGATTCCATGCACCGTTTCTGAGATATGAATGGTTTTCTAGTTTTTTTTTTTATTTTTTCGATTTTTTATCACTTTTGCGCTTTTGATAGATACACCTGGAATGGAATGATTCAGTTTTGAAACGTCAAGTTTATTGAACTGAACTCATCATGCTAGACATTCGATAGTAATTTTCAACTTCGAATAGTTCATTGACCTATTGGTTTAAAAATATTTTAATGCAGTTTGGGACGACACTATCCGTACACAAATTTATCTCTACACTACCTTCAGGCAAGAAGAAGACAAGAAATTTTTGTAAAAGTAAATGAAGCAAATGAAAGCAAAACGACTAGAAACAAAAATGCTATTCAGCGGTAATTATTTGTGGACTTTTTATCTTTCACCATAACAATTGTAAAAGCGGCTGCTCAACATCTGCTTAAAACTACGACATCATTTCCTTTTTCTTTTCTAGAAACACACAAAAACGCAGTCGGGAGTTACAACAAATTGCAAAAATTAAACAATAACATATGGTAAGTGTTGATAATTTAAATGACACGACGATCTTTTTAAAACGTATTTTTTATATATAAGAATATATTTCATATTATAAGGATAAACTGAAATAACTGGTTCCATCAGCTTTTTTAAATGATTAAATCGAAAATCGGTTTGCCCAAAATGAGTAACATCTAGCAGTTGGTTTTTCAATAATCTCAGTCCAACGGGGATGGATAACACACGTTGATGGGAGTATTTGTAAGTTGGTTGACCTACACGAAACTTCTGCACTGCCCTTTACTTTTGTTTTTCGTTCTGTTTCTCTTTTGACCTGGAATTTTGACCAGGAATTGATTTAGAAAAACCGCTTGTACGGCCTTGTCAGGTCCCTAATATTATAAACGGAAAGAGTCTCACACAACACTTATACAAAAAGAGCCTTGATTGACATTTTTGCAAAGAAAAATAGCACACATTTTTCATATAAACAAGCTTCTTGCCTTTAAATGTAACTCGGATGGGGGTTTTCTATAGGAACAATTTCTTTCAAAGTCGATTTCTGTAAGAAAAATATCCTCCGGGATAACAGGCTCGAACAACACTTATACAAAAAGGGCCTCGATTGGCATTTTT
>JAHXMU010022765.1:0-15407 GCA_019455685.1 Philornis downsi | reverse complement strand
ATCAAATGACTCCATGGCGGTGGTGAAGCAGATGTTCCCTGGCAGACGGATTTTGAAATGAGGTGATATCCCATGGCCCCCACGTACTCCAGACTTGACTCCTCTTGACTTTTTTTTATGGGGATACCTCAAACACAAAGTCTACAGTAATAATCCAAGAAACATCGTTCAGCTCAAGGAGAATATCCGTGGTGAAATGGCAGCCATTACATCAGTATTACTGAAGAAAGTTTTCAATAATTTTCGTTTGCGGTTAGAGGAGTGCCGTCGTAGAGAGGGTCATCATTTAAATGATGTTATTTTTAAAAAATAAACTCCATTTATTACTCTAGAATGCCTTAGATTTATTTAAACCATACCTTTAGTATTTATTTTTTTATCTATTTTTTAAATATGCACGTTCTATTGCGCCACCCTGTATCTTTTCAAAAATGTCCTTTCTCGAAAGAGCCATACTGGAAAAGAGGAAAAAAATGTATGGAAACTCAACATTGTGTTCGGTCCTAGATGTTCTTGGGCGACCACTTGCTTGTGGTTTAAATGTTGAACCGGTCTCTTCAAAACGTTTCACCCATATTTTAATTAAATTAGCACTCGGAGCTTCACTAATTCGTCGTAGTCCATATTCAGCATAATGTAGTCGCCTAGTAGCAATATATGAACGAAAGTTCTCGTAAAATGCGCGACGCTTCCCGTCGAAGTGATTCATAGCGACTAAAACTTCATCAGCCCGCCAATCCAACGATGTAGGAGGCCCCCCGCCCGCGCCTTTTCTACCCCGCAAAAAAAGATGATGCAATATGCACGTTCTATTGCACCACCCTGTATTAGGCCATTGCAAAATTTGACAAATTTAGTAAAGATTTGCAACTGCCATCATATCCATCAGCCAGCCAGCCACACAAGCAGACATCGTTCAACCGACTTAGAATGTCATGCATCAAATTTGTTTAAAAGGTACCTGACGCTTTAAATGTTTTCTTCTGGCTGTTACATTTTTGGCCGTACCAAATGACATATAAACGTCATCATTCGGATAAAGTTATATAAATAGGAATAATTTCTGAATTATTAGAATTGAATACAATATTTCGGAAGCTATTTTCAAGCACTTCTTAATTGTCCAATTTCTTTCAGTTCAGTAAGTTATACAACGTGAATCCTATTGATTAATGACTTTAGGGGAGAGAGATGAAAATGACTGTAGTTTCAAAGTACTCTCATTTATTTTTGCTGGGTAGTTCTTAATGGGTGTGAGAGAGTTTATGAGCAAATACGTTAGCATGTAGTTCTCACACATCCTTTGCTCATATACATGCGAGTGTGTATGTGTGGGTGTGTGCATGTGTGTGTGTGTGTCATGTGTATATTTATCAAATAGGAAACGATTGTGGGCTCCTTAAATTGAAACTCATTAAATGAGTAAACAAAGAAATGATTAAAAAGGTTATTTTGTTGTTGTTCCTGTTGTTATGCATAATTATTTTATCCGATGTGTGGATGTTTTTGTGTTTGTGAACGTTTTTTATTTACGAGTACGTCAACAACAAAAGCAAAACGCAACTAAAAACCACAAACATACAAATGTTCATACTAAATGATTTCACAAATGAAATGTGATCGTTATTAACATTATAATTCGATGTACATTTACTTGTGCATATGTGTATGTGTACGTGTGTGTTGTTGTGTTTGTGCCAGTGTGCATGTGTGGGGGTATGTGGCTGTGATAGTGGCTTTGTTTAGAAACAGAACCCAACTAGGAAGTCATACCCGTCTTGCTGTCGCTGTACCTGTGTCTGTGCGCATACCATCATGCATAGATATAATTGGAATTTTCTGCTCATTTAACATTAGTTTCCTTTTCTGGGATCCAACTCATTTATTGGTAAGCTAGTGGGAGACGTGACTCCCTAATTCCGTCTGCACATACTGGGGGAGGCGGCTTATTTGGCAAATGCCGGGTATGAAAATATCCCGGTCAAGAGAAAGGGCGTATTCATCAGTTTGCACTGGAACATAAAAGGACATTCTAGTTTTAAAACGGCGAAGCGGAAGCGGAAATGATTGCTTAAGTGTTATAAAAGATTAATTAGGCTTGATATCCTGCCATACACACATATACACATGCAATGACATTCATACATGCACGTTAGCATGGAGTAATCGAAAAACCAAAGCCTAAATCTGGGCCAACGCACAGTGTAATGCTTTGACAACCAAGCTGGATGGTAACAAAAGAAAGAAATATTTCATCGGTGACACTAAAAAGTGTTCGGTAGTTTTAAATGCAAAATTCGTTCACATTCATGCATTTTGCCAGCAAAGACAATAATTATAGCGCTTTCACAAATTGCTATAAATTCTTTGTTTTTGCTTTCATCTGCAGAATGTTTAAAAAAAATTAAAATTTAAATTTAAACAGAATCGACACTTTCTATACGATACGCGACAGAAACACAATTTAAAAGTAATTGTGAAACTATCACTAGATTTAATAGTTTTATTTCAAAATATTTAAAATTTTCTGATCCCACATACACATACGTTCAAAATAATAAGTACACCCTATATTTTTTTTCCAAAGGCACGTAGACGAAAATTTATTTAAATTGAAAGTAAAAACAAATACAAACAAAAACAAAAAAGAAAATACAAATACTTTTGATATAACATTAGAAATAAAATAAATACTAAAACAATAACAAAAAACAAAAATTAAGTTCAGTATTTTTTTAAAAGTAAGAAATTAATCAAAAAAACATTGGACAAAATAATAAGTACATTTAGTTAACATAAGCAAAAAAGTAAAAATTCAAGTTTTTTCTGCTAAATTGGCTGAGTTTCGTTAAAAGCCGGTATATCCAACTTTATTTTTAATTTTTAACTTTATTTTCAATTATTTTGTTGACTCTTTTTGGCATACTAGCAATAGGCTTCCTACAGGTTTCTACTGGTATTTCATACCAAGTTTTTTGAACAGAATTCCATAACTGATCTTTATTTTTAAGAACCTCCTCTCCAATTCTTTGTTTCAACTCTCCCCAAAGATTTTCGATAGAATTTAAGTCCAGGGATATTATCTTGGAACTAATACTTTATCAACTTAGAAGTATGCTTCGGATCGTTATCCTGCCGAAATGTTCATCTAAGAGGCATACTTTCCACAACATAATTCAACAACGTATTTTCCAAGATATCTTTTGTAGTGGAATCTGGTCATAGTGCCGGTAATTCGATGTATCGCACCGACACCATACTACGAGAAACAACCCCAGACCATAATATTGCCGCCCCTACAGGCAGTTGAATATAGTTGAAAAAAAATGCATCGAGCTTTTTTGCGTCTTTTCTATTATGTCGGCTAGTTTTGAGACTTCCCTTGTGTGTGTTTTCTCCGATATGTGTTTTGAAACATCGACACAAAGATCTGTAGTGAATGTTAAGAATTCGCTTTCCCCTCCAAAAAAAGAAAAGAACAGCGGAAAATGAACTTTACTCTTTGAAAGAAATTTGCGAAAAAAAACTGTGTAAATTATTAAGCCACTCTTGGTTGAATACAAATGCATTTCTGTTCATGACAGCTCGTCCGTTCCGAGATGAACTGTTTTAATGGCACCAACAATTAAAAAGAATGTTTAATTCGAGTTTCTATATTACGTATAATTTTAGGTATATTTTGAATATATGGAAAAGGCCCTTTGTCCATATTTTTATATCTTTACCCGAAAGAATACCTTCATTCATTCATATCATTTGATACGGCCAAAAATGTAACATCCAGAAGGAAGTGTCTAAAATACCAAGTATCTTTTGACCAAATACGTTTCATCAAATCGGTTGCAAATCTTTACTACACTTGGTAAAAAGTACAGGGTGGCCCAGAATGAACGAAGTGGTGTGAATTCCTTATAACTTTTTTATTATAATTTTTTTTTTCTTTTCTTTTTAGTATTTTGTAAAGAAGATTTGGAGAATTTATAATGGAGCAATACACAACTGAACAACATGCCCAAATCGTTGAAATTTACTTTGTAAATCAGCGGTCCATTGTGTTGACTCAGCGTGCATACCGTCGTCAATTTAATGTGCGGGTTGCACCCTCTGAGTCAACAATAAACCGTCTTGTTGCAAATTTTCGAGAACAAGGAGCAGTAAGGAACCTTCCTGGTGCTGGCAGACGACGAACGGTGCACACGGATGACAATATTCAAGTGGTACAGGAGAGTATTCAGGAGGATCCACAAACATCAACCAGGAGACGTTCGACACAACTTGGCATCTCAAGAGGGTCGCTGCAGCGAATTTTGCTAGCATAAGAATGTTTCCATACAAAATTCAAATTGTCCAAGAATTGAAACCGACAGATTACCAGCAACGACTTGACTATGCAATTTATTTCCAGCAAAAAGCACAAGAGAATCCTAATTTTATTCATAACTTAGTTATGAGTGACGAAGCCCATTTCCAATTAAATGGGTTCGTTAACAAGCAAAACTGTAGGATATGGGCTACGGAAAACCCGAGAGTACTTCATCAACGATCAACAATTACACCCAGTTAAGTGTACTGTTTGGTGCGGTGTTTCTTCAGAAAGGATCATTGGCCCATATTTTTTTTTGAAAATGAACGAGGTGTTGCCATTTCCATCAATGCTGATCGATATCGGACCATGTTGGTAAATTTTGTAAGGCCAGCCGTGGAAAACCATCCGCAAATATGGTTCCAACAGGATGGAGCCACAGCGCACACTGCGAGGGCCACAATGGCTCTTTTACGCGACATATTTGGTGAAAGAATAATTTCGCGTACAAGCAATTTTAATTGGCCTCCGCGTTCCCTAGATTTAACCACTCCAGACTTTTTCCTTTGGGGTTATTTAAAAGGGAAAGTTTATGTTAATAAGCCCAGGACTATTGACGAATTAAAATCCAATATTCGAGACGAAATTAACAACATAACACCGGAAATTTTGCGAAAGGTCATGGAAAATGTGTTGGAAACCACTTGCGGGATATCATTTTTAATAACTAATCTAAAAATATTCCCCATAAATTTACTGTATTTAAAAAAAAAATTAAAAAAATATGTCTTAAATAAAAAGTTATAAGCAATTCACACCACTTCGGTTATTTTGGGCCACCCTGTAGTATCGTAGCCAAGATTGTAAAGAGGTATACTCGTATCTTTTATCCCCCATATAAATTCAACAAATTTTACTCCCTTTATAATGCTTTGTAAGCCTGGACCAAGGAACGATTCTTCTAGTAGGTGGGCCTAATCCGCACCAGAATCACCTCCCTACACCAATGACGTGGTGCATACAAAGGACATCAACAGTTTGGCGCCAGTGGTAGCTTTTGAATGCACATAGACAATGCCGTTTCCTTCAGTGCCGGCGGGAGTGCACACACATAAAAGCACGTGGCGACATGACAGCAACGAAGGAAATAGGTTACAACAACAGCAACAAGCTGCTTTGTGTCCCTATCATGATTGTGTTGTCATCATTATTGAAACGTTTGTGTTAGTTGCTTGTGCATGATGGCAACATCTATAAGTTATACAGTTGCGTTTCTTTCGTCGCTATTGCGATCTACAATCTGTAGAGTCACTGTGGGCGAATTCATGGTTGGTATTTGTTCATTGTTTCCAGTATTGGATGCAGAGTTGTAAAATGGGTGTTTGTTTCCACCAGGAGGATAGGGTTTTAATTCCAACGCCAAGGCTCTCATATTTCAACATCTCTATCAGAACTATCATACAAAGACGATGGAAACGCAATAGCCAATTATTTTTCTCTGAAAACAAATTTAAGATGATTCGAGAGCCAAAAGAGTAAAATGATCCCGTACTTTTCATTACTCTCTTTACACAATGAGTCTATAACGTTATGTATTTTTGTTACTATTTTTGAAAATTATAGTAAGTTGATCAAAAATGTATGAGGCCATGTCCGAGTTTGGAATCCCTACGAAGCTTATACGTCTTTTATGGGATGAAGCTGACTGACACGAAGTCTTCTGTGAAGATAGACAAAGATCTTATCGAGCCTTTTTACACCGAATGAGGATTTAGGCAGGGCGACAGTTTGTCGTGCAACCTCTTCAACATACTATTAGAGATGATTATGAGGAAAGCTGCAGTTAACACGCCTGGTAACAAAAGCAATATGTTACTCGCATATGTGGATGACATAGACATCATTGGCGGAAAATTTCGAGATGTTACTGCAGTCTTCTCAAGCATCGAGAAAGGAGCGGCGAAGATGGGTCTGGTGGTAAACGAGGACAAAACAAAGTTATTGGTTTCAACGAACGTTGAAACGTGTGAACGTTGAAAACGTTAATTTTGAAGTGGTGGAAGAATTCATCTATCGCGGTTCCGCTGTAAACAAACCGGATGCTGTCAAGATGGAGATAAAGATGAGAATACGAGTATTGCTTGCTAACAGATGTTACTATGGGGTAAGGAAGCGATTCAATAATAAAGCCCTCTCTCGACAAACAAAAATCTGACTGTACCAGACGTTGGTTCTACCTGTCTTGTTATATGACGCAGAATCCCAGGTTACTAGCAGTTTTTGAGAGGAAAATACTCCGCAAAATATATGGATCCATCATCCTTAACGGAGAGTATCGGCGTCGCATGAACAATGAGCTGTATGAGCTACATGTCAACATGACGTGATCGGTCAAACGCATTAATATGTTGTGCGGATAGACTCAAAAGCTTCGGTACGGAAAGTTTTCGACAACGAACTCGATGGACGACGCAGAAGAGGACGGCCAAAACTCAGTTGGAAGGAGCAGTCTTTTGAAATACTATCGAAACTTGGTGTGACAAATTGGAGGAGAAGCGCAAAAGATTGAAGCGCTTGGAATTATTTTCTACGGGCGGCGTATAATAGATAAGGATGTCTATTCCAATCGCTACCTAAGAAGAAGAAGAATTAAATTTCCATGTTGGAAAAAAAGCGTGAGGAGACAAAATTAAGCTCTTGAGTGACCGTTGGTAGCGAGCGAATTTTACTCCAGGGGAAAATAATTGGTCTGTATGTTTCCATCGTGCTTGTATGATACAAGGATAGCGTTAAAAAACGCTAAACTATTACAGTTCCATGTTGGAAAAGAAAGCAAGATCAGGGGAAATTACGTTCTTGAGTGAACGTTGGATGCAAGCTAATTTCACTCCAGAGAAAAATAATTGGTCTATGTGTTTCCATCATGCTTGTATGGTACAATGATAGCGTTAAAAAAACGCTAAACTATTGCAGTTCCACGTTGGAGAAGAAAGCGAGATCGGACGAAATAACGCTCTTGAGTGAACATTGGAAGCATGAGAATTTTGCTCCAGCGAAAAATAATTGGTCTGTACGTTTCCATCGTCTTTGTATGATATGCGATTACAGTCAGTCTATCGTGTTGTTATCATTATAAAGGTGTAATCAAATTTCGTTTACAATGAAACAGAGAATTCGTTCCATTGACAATATCACAATACTGAAAAAGAACAGATTTGAGCGTGCATTTACATATCGTATATTGGATGCGTTTATTAGATTAAAGGAAGCAGCAATTTTGGAGACCACCCAAACAAACATTCACCTCCACATATTGTGTGTGTACACATTTCACAACAGTGCCATCAGGTAGTTGGCTTCATCACAAATTCCAAAACACATCAGCTGTTGGCACATCGTAAGCGAATTTGCCAGAGACTCTGTATCTATGACACCATACACAGTTGGTGGCGCCGACGGTCACGTCGTTTACACTGTTTAATGAAATTGAAGAACATCATCAGCACCTTAAAACACCCCAAGTGGAGAGCCCGCCCGATGAGATCTGCCAATAATACTGCCCGCTGTGATGCTATTTATTAATTGACAAGAGCGAACTCGAAACTAAAACTATAGCTCATATTCAAAAATGTAATATAGGGTGGCGCACGAATCGTGCTACAAACAAAATGTCAGTGTCAATGGAAACCGTTATATAAAGATGTTAAAGGAGTTTTCTGTACCAAGAAGTGCGATGAAGACGTATCCGTTTCAATAGCATTTGGTTCCAGCAAGAAGGAGCAACTGCACACATAGACAGACCGGTTATTTCGGGGCTCCAATGAAAATTTCCATACAAATTAGTATCCAGAAACTCTGACCTGAATGTAATAGACTATTTTTTATGAGGTTATGTAAAGCAAGAGGTGTACAAAACGAAACCGAGCAATTTGTCTGAATTGAAGCAGTCCATTAAAACCATAATTGAAGCTATCCCGACTTCAGGCCCTTCAGGCCGTAATGAATAGTTTTCTAATCAAATGTCGCAATTGCGTGACGAGTATGCAGATCATTTACGGTCTATCATCTTCAAAACTACTATTTTCTATACAACAAAAAAAAAAAAAAAAAAAAATAAATAAATAAATAAATAAACGAAATACATTGATTAAAATAAGCTTATATGAAATTATTACTGTAGCAAATTGGTCCGCCACCCTGTATAATAAAAAATATCTTAATGTATCATAAAATATAAGTGACTTTTAGATTATTTAAAACAAATCTTTATTGTTTGTGGCAGCTATTAATTGCAATAAATCACATTACATCAGGAATTTTGCAGTTCACGGGGTGTAATATTTTAGCCCTGATCTAACATAGTATGTATAGTGGCTTCAATTACTGGTTGCGATTTTCCATCTAAATACAAAGCAATAACACTGTTGCGTTTGAATTCCATTTCTATAATTTTTTTAACGGCAATGTAAAGCGATATGCTTTCGTAGGCTTCTGAACAACAAAACAGACTGATGCTTGTCAAAAAATGAGAGCACTGTCATTAGCCGTTTGGTTGCTGCAACAGTGTACAGTTGGTATGTACTCCTACACATAAAGCAACGGCTAAATACAGCGCTCTCATTTTATGGCAAGCGTCTCTCTGTTATGTTGTTCAGAAGCCTATGAAAGTACAGGGTGTCCGTCGGGAAGATATGATATTTTGTTTGTTTATAATTTTTGATTAAATGAAAGAGAATGAATCTTATAAGTGATAAATGTTTTATTTAATGCCGGCAATTATGTATGGAATACAATATCAGATAAATGTCCGCCTCTGTTAGCCTCACAAATGTGAGCTTTTGACCACATTTTTCATTACATTCTCATACATTTCACGCGGTATTTTATTAATTTCATCAAGAATATCTTGTTTGGGTTGCTCAAGCGTTTCTGGTTTGTTTGCACAAATTTTGCTTTTCAGATGTCCTCACAAAAAGAAGTCCGGGGCACTCAGATCAGGCGACCGTGGAGGCCAATCAACAGTTGTGGCGTTAAAAAGTTTTCAATCATATCACGGTATCGCTCGCCATTGACAGTTACCGTTACGCCATTATCAATTTTAAAGAAGTAAGGTCCAATGATTCCTCCTGACCAAATTGCACTGTCACTTATATGTCATTCACTACACGATAAATAGTGCGCCTTGTTGGCACGTTGTTTTTCCCAAGAATTTCACGGAACTTTCTCGTCGTCACAGTAATCGATGATTGATTTTGATAAAATTTGTTAACGGTTAAAATTAACGTTGGTTTATCGAATATTTTTCCATAATAAATTTGCCACGTATCTACTTCACGACTGCCAAAAATGAACTGTCAAGACTAATGTTTACCAAAATGGCGGCAAAACAAAGTAGTATACCCTCCCGACCGACACCCTGTATATCGCTTTACACTGCCGTTAAAAAGCTTTGCTTTGTATTTAGCTAAAAAATCACATCCAGCAATTATTAAGAAGTTACGATATTTACGTGTGAACAAAATGTTTGTATATCTGACCATTGTACGTTACAATGATACTGATAGCTTCCTAAAAACGCCATGGAGGTAAATATCTAAAAACATCAACATCGCTAGAAATGTTTCGAAGACTGAAGGCCAGAATTCAACGTAATCCACGTAACGCAGAAAAGGCAGTTTGCCTAGAAAGAGTAAAGTTGTTAACACACTTGCACTTTGGTGGCGAGCTTGAAAAATTTGTATTTTCTGATGAAAATATGCTTGCGTAACAGGGTTATCTATTTAGTGGTTTTAAAACCGTCGGTCTGGCAAGGCAGTCAGCTGTTAAATACATTTATGGGAGCTGTTAAATATACTTATGAGAGCGATAAGTGGCAGTGTAAGGTTATCCATTTCGTCGTTTCAAAACCGCCGGTCTGGTAAGGCTGCCAGCTGTTATATACCTGTCATCTGAAGTGTTATTTATTTAGTAAAAGTTTCGCCATTTACGACTATTTACGACGATTTACGACCATTTAACAATTGAAAAATGCGCAAAAATAGTTAAACCTTACTACAAAAGCGGTGATTCAAACATGAGCTTTCAATCGAACAAAATTTTCTTTAGCGATGATGCTGATTTCCCACTCGGTGGTTACGTCAAGAAGCAAAATTGTAGCATATGGGACTCGGAAATCCCGGAAAAGAGTATGGGAAAGCCATTGAAACCGGAAAGAATGACTGTTTGATCCGCATTTTTGTCTGGAGGTGTCATCGTGTGTATTTTTTCGAAAATAACGCAAAAGGATCCACTGCTGCAACCAATCCAGAAACATTAATATTGTATTTCGTACATAATGAAAAGATCCAGGCATTATAATGAAATATAAGCTTCATCGAAATCATAGTTTTATCATAGTTTCGTTTAACTTTACTTGAAAACGGAAAATGCATAACCCTACACAAAGAACGTGTACGGTTAGAGGGCAAATCAAAAGACAATTTAGATCAGCGAATTTTAAGCACTTGCATCAGCAAAACTTTGGGCAGCGGTAACTGTCAGAATCCTCCAATCAACAACGTAAAGAGATAAAAAAAATGTGTAGAAATTATTGGACGCTTCAACAAGACTCGGCATCATCCTGTAAGCCTGTGAAACCCAACGTCTTTTACGGTTTTTACACGAAAACTTCCCACTTTCATTTGTTCAGAATAATGTCCACAGTATTCTCTGGCCAATGGATTTTTCCATATGGTCCATTCCGGAGGCCAAAGTATCGACTAATAAATATGAGACGGTTAGCATCTTAAAGATTTCTCTTCGCCGATAATAGAGCAATAAGCTATCAGGTCACATTCGTACGGCATATGAGGCCTTCCCGTACATAGTCGATGATAAAGGTAGCTACGTCGAACAATATAATATTTTCCTTAAAGTGTGAAATATTTTTACGATATACTGAAGTTTTTAAATAAAAGAAAATAAAATTGATAAATTGACAACATTTTTAATTTAATTTCGAGCGCTGATCCAGTAAATTTTGTAGCAAAAACAGCTTTATGGTATTAAACCACTTATAAACTGATCTTTGAAGTTTTGTTTAAGATGGCGACATATATTTTCACGATCATCATTTTTCACGATTTTATCTCCATTACTATTCTCACAATTTAACCACGCAGTGAGATGGATCAAAACTAATAACAAACGAATGGAGTTAACCCATTTCACCACTAAAAATTTAAAAAAACTCTTAGATTTCTATGGAAAATATTCCGAATTTCTGTTCAATATAATTTCATACAAATATAAATTTCTGTTCAATATTATTTACGAGAGCGGTCCCACTACTAGCCGACCTGACGTAAAGATGGTGCCAACAGTTTGACAAAAATTATTTTGGTGAAAAGTGGTAATCTTAAAAGACACACGAGCACGTTTTAAGTTTCAAAGCGCCACTTTGCTTAGTATTTTTATTAGAGCCATCAAAAGTAAATGGTCTGTGTGAATTTGTAAACATGGTAAAATTGGCCACCATTATGTACTTCAATATTACCACTTGAAAGGTCTCAGTCCAACCAATATTAAAACCGAGTTAGATTCTACTCTGAGGAAGTCTGCTCCTTCATTTACGCCTGTAAAATATTGGTTAGCAGAGTTTAAACAAGGCCGTATAAGCTGCTAAAACAAACACCGTAGTGATCGACCAATTGCGATGTCCACGCCAAACGCGGTTAAGAAAATCCACAAAATGATATTGAATGATCGTCGGCTGAAAGTGTGTGAGCTAGCTGAAATTACAGGCATTTCAAAAAGTGCTATATGTTGTTTATTGACCGAAGATTTGAAGATTAGAAAGCTGTGCGGAAGATGGGTGCCGCGCTTGCTTTAAATAGAGCAAACACAGCGTTGTGAAGATGTTGCAGTAGAGTGTTTGGCGATGTATCACCGCAGTAAAACCGAATTTTTGCGTCGATTTATAGCCATGGAAGAGACATGGGTCCACCACCTCACGTCTGAGACAAAAGAGTAGTCAAAGTAGTGGCCTGAAATGGGAGAATCGTGTCCAAAGGATGCGAAAACGGTTCCATCTGCAGGCAAGGCCTTGACGTCTGTTTTTTAAGATGCGCATGAGATTAATTTTATTGATTATCTCCAGGTAGGAAAACATACCAATGGCGAATACTATGCCAATTTATTGCAACGTTTAGGTGATGAAATTATGGAAAAAGGCCGCTTTTGGCAAAAAAGAATATGTTGTTTCATCAAGATAATGCTCCAGTTCATACATCCACTATTGATATGACCAAAATTAATGAATAAAACTTTGAATTGCTTCCCTCGGACTATTTTTTTACTACCAAGATTGAAAAAATGGTTCGGTGGTAAAAGATTTGCCTTCAATGAAATGGTGGAGTCTGCGGTTGAGGGCTGTTTTAAGGAGTTTAACAGTTCTAACTATAAACAGGGTGTAGAAGCTGTTGAATATACATAGCTGGGAAAAGTGTATCGAACTAAAAGTTCAAAAATATAGAACATTTTTCCCAACTTTTTTGTGTCTTCTTTTTTAGTTTTGAGACTTGCTCTCGTAATTTAGAATCATCTCCTGATTTACTTTTCTAACATTGAAATTTGTGATCGGTCTTCTCTCCTTCTACTTTAGATCCAAGCATCGATCAATCGGTAACCGCCACCGATAACAATCAATAAACAAATAACAATAAAAAAAAAACAAACAAACAAGAAAAATAACAATAAAAAAAAGTGGACATAATCCCTCTTTCGATTTGACCCTCTGATTGTCATTGGCAATAAAATAATAACATTTGAAAAAAATAAACACTGATTAGTAAAAAAAGATCCTCGTATTTTTAAAGCAAAATCTTTTATTGGCCCATCATTTATGGATTAAAAATTGTATAGCTCTGTCTTCTGTATTATGTTTTTAAATTATAAACATCACCGTGTACGGCTTTGTGTGTGTGTGTGTGTTTAGGGTGAACTGCAGATGACTGTGATTTGGTTTGAATTCGTCACTGAATTCATGCCAAACAATAACTTCGATTGTGCTTCTGAGAACGGAATAACACTGTCATTGTTGCCTGGACATTTCGATGGATGGGTGGATTTTGCATTCACTTTCACTTCACGACGCAAGGACTAACAAGTGGTCGCAAAGAAGACGCAATGATAGTTAGGAAGAGGCGCTTTTTCCATACGACATAAACACTCATAGGTTTAGAGAAGGGATGAACGTGTTAAAGGAAAAGTTGTGGCCAGAGGTTGTGCATGCACATTTGTGTTGGATTTGAGTATTGCAAATTGTGAAGAATGTGAATTTTGAAATATTTTTTATCCTACCTTTGTGATTATTATTTTTGGTTTCGCTGCTGCTGTTGTATTTGTTGTTGCTGCAGAAAGAGTCTCTTATGACACGCCACGGACTTTGGTGTCTGTAACACGTGTGGTAGGTGATGCTTAAAACTCGAAAAAAGCTTACGAGCGTACACGCACACATACACGCACGCACACACACACACACACAAGAGGTGAAAATAGGTTCAATCAGCCATTTGCGCTACGAACACAACACGCGTTAGCAAACCGATGTTAAGCCCAGGTGGCCTGATGTCTATCTCTCGACCGACTTAATAAAGTCCCTCTCACCGTTGGTATTCTTGAGCGTACCTTTTGGTTGGCTAAATCACTGGCTGCTTCAGAAGTTTGCGTAAACTACACTTGGACTATCCGCACAACTCACCAGGTGTTTCCTCTGTTATCACTCTCTGTTTTCGCTCTATTACGCTCACCTATACGCGCGCACTCACGCACACATACACACGCACAAACAACGAGTCCTTGAGACAATATGGTGACAGTGTTGCTTCAGAAAATACCGTTGCTGTTACTTCATTAGATTTACTTTACACCATCCCGCAGCACAGACACAAAACCATAACTGACCGTTCGTTGTCACCGATTTAGATGTCCTGTTTCATAAATCGCATTAGCAGGCCTAATCCTCAAGCAGCAGGATTCAGTGCTGTACGGACAGAGGCACTATTCCTAGCTGATGCTGCCAGGATACACGCTGATGGACAGACTACATGCAAACACCACTACCCACAGGACAACATGGGAACAACAATACAGGGCAACTCACACTGTTTTCAACACGCAGCGACTCTCAATAACGCGTCTCCTCTCTTATTTGCAACACGATAGCAACGAAAAGAATTGCCGTCATCACAATTGCCGTGAAACTATTTTATTCAGACACTTGAACACTTTTAGGCACTGACTGCATTAATTTCATTCACAATCTCAATTATTTAACTTGTTCCTAAAAGTTTTGCAGGTATTTTTCAATGAATAAACATTGGCAATGAAATTCCTCGATGATTTAATGACAACTTCTCGCAACCGTACTGAACCGTTGGTATGGTTTCGCAAATTTCTCTTGGTTCCTTTCCGTCATTACCACAGGTTGAGGTGAGATTCCTGACAAAGAGCGCAAGAGATTGCGCACTGTTTGGCCACAGAGCGGGTGGCTATTTTGGGGGAAAAATGTGTTTTCAATTGTACCAAAGAACATCTTTTCTAAAGTTGCTAATCATGTCCGAGGATTTAATTAAGTGTAAATCAATTAGGATTTCTTCAAATCTGAATTCCGCTCCAACAACAACGTGTCTCACTTTTGCAAGGGACGAAAAGCCAGGAGGTGAATTCAAATGTTTACATTCAAACCAGTGGTTCAGGGCGATAAGCAAAAACTCCCCGCGATGAGCAACAGTTTTTTTTTTGTGAAATTCTGTCCAACAAGTAAAAGTGAACTCATACACCTGCTCGAAAACAACATTCATATACTCGCCTGGGCGAGAAAGTCACCTTTCAATGACGTAGACATAGGAAGACTGTTTCAGATTCAACCCACCACCTCTGCATTCCACGCGGATGAGTAATGCTACCAGAGGAAAACTGTTGCACGAACCTTATTCACCACTAGCGAAACGTGAACTGGAAGCCCACAGATTTCCCATGGACAGTAGAATAACGAAAAGTTCGTTATTGGCATCATCGTTACAAGTAACTTGAGGTTGTAAACAATGTTCCTTAATGGAATTAA
>JAHXMU010022761.1:0-14119 GCA_019455685.1 Philornis downsi | reverse complement strand
TTTACTGTAATCAAATGAAAGATGTGAAATTTGGAATTTCAATTAAGTAATTCGTATGGAAATCTCCAAAATGGTTATTGCTATCCATCGATGTCGGTTTTTCCGAAAAATTTTATGCGTTATAATCGAATATTATTACCAGATAATCAAGTCATTGCAATCAACAAATTAGGGATTACAAGTGAAAAATTAAATTTCGATTAGTTGAACAACTTGTGAGGGAGATGCCAAGAAGACGGTGGTAATGCAGTCGATGTTCATCTCCAGAATTACGCATTTAACTAAATTTTGAGCAATTGCTTGAAAACGCTGAGCTAGGAATATATGGGCATCTCTACTAGATTGAGTTTTCCCAAGTTTTACCAAGAATTATTAATCATTGCTCTGGACAAAAGTATACATTACTTGAGTTTACTGATTACAAATTAGAGAAGAAAGATTGCATTTCGTAATACAAGTCAATCTGTTTAAAAGTTGTTAAAATTTGTGCCACAATGCGCTCCGTTTTCATTCGGAGACCTTACTTTGGATAAATTTTCAGTGCAAATAAATAAAATTTATGGCCCAAATCATTCATTTGTATGGAAGGTATCAGAAGAAGCGTAGGTAATTCATGGACTAATAAGCATTGTAAACTAATAACATAGACAACAATTTAGAATATTTCTTGATAGTGTTCATAAGAATATACCGCAAATTATATATGACATAATGAAGACATTTCTAAATTGAAGCATTTTGATCGATAAGTAATCACTCACAAGGATGATGCTTTTCGGAATCCGTGACAAGTCCATGTTCACATCGCTTGCTGCTTGAATCGATGCCAATGGTACCTCATCAATTACCATATATATATATACTAGCCGGCCCGGCAAACGTTGCTTTGCCTTCAAATTTTATTTTTATTGGAAATGTTTCAATGTTAAACGAAATTCTGTTTAAATACCGTTAGCAGGAGCAGAAATAATTGCTTTTTAAATTGTGGTTTGGGTAGGAGGTACCACTCCCCATTGTCCAATCCCGCCCATATTTGCAGCAGCACTTAAGATATATACACCAAACCGATGTACCAAATTTTGTTCAAATACCGAAAACAGGAGCAGAAATATTGAATATTTAATTTATGGTTTGTATGGGAGGTACCACGCCCCATTGTCCAATCCCGCCCATATTTGCGGTAGCACTTAAGATATGTACACCAAACCTACGCACCAAATTTTGTTCAAATACCGTAAGCAGGAGAATAAATAATTGATTTTTAGTTTTTTGTTTGTATGGGAGGTACCACGCCCCTTTGTCCAATTGAACCGAATTGTAAATCTAAACCATCCTGGGCACCACCCAGACGCATATACAAAAATGTATGCAACCGCAGACTCCACCTGTTCATTGTTGCCAAATCTTTTATCACCGAGCCATTTTTTCAAGTTCAAGGAAACAGAAAATAGTTCTAGAGAGCTAAATTTGGCGACTAAGGTGTGTGAAAAAGCAATTCGAACTTTAATTCATTAATTTTGCCCATCGCAATAGTGGATGTGCGAACTGGAGCATTGTCTTGATAAAAAAACACTTTCTTTTTCGACAAATGCGCCCTTTTTCTCATAATTGCATCAGCTGAACGCTGCAATAAATTAGCATAATATTCGCCGTTGACGGTTTTTCCTTTCTGAAAATAATCAATAAAAATAATCCCATGCGCATCCCAAAACCGAGATGCCAAGAACTTGTCTGCAGATAGAGCCGTTTTCGCCTTCTATGGACACGATTCTCCCATTCCAGTTTGCAGCTTCGATTTCCTTTTTTCCTTTGTCTCTGCTGTGAAGTGGTGAACCCGTATCTCATCTAAAGTTATAAATTGAGTGATAAATTCGGCTTTATTGCGGAGATACATACATCGCCAAGCACTCTGCTGAAACGTCTTCACGACGCTGCTGTTGCTCTATTGAAAGCAAGCGCGGCACCCATCTTGCACACCGCTTTCTCATCTTCAAATCTTCGGTCAATAAACAAAGTATAGAACTTTTTGAAATGTCTGCCATTTCAGCCAGCTAACGCACCTTTAGCCGACGATCATCCAATACCATTTTATGGATTTTCTTAACTGTGTCTGGCGTGGACACCTCAATTTATCGTAAACAAAGAAGCAGACTGCCCAAGAGTATAATCTAGCCTAGCTTTAATATTGGTAGAACTGAGACCCTTCAAATGGAAATGTTGAATTACATAACCAAGGTGGTGAAAAAAATTTGCCATGTTTATAAATTAACTAATATCGTTTACTTTTGACGGCTCAAATATAGAAATACTAAACCACGTGGCGCCTTGAAACTTAAAACAAATGTTTTATAAGGTTGCCACTTTCAACCAGAATAATGTTTTTCAAGCTACTGGTACCATCTATATGTATGTCAACTGGGTTAGTTTTTTGGCCATTCTCGTAAAAGGGGCATGTTTAGTTTGTATATCCTTTAAAATTTAGTTTAGTGATAAAAGAGTTAGAGTTACAGTGAAATAATTCAAATATGGCGAATTTGTCGATTTGTATGAGCGATGCCCAAATCGGCATGGCAATCCAGTCCATTTCATTCTCAGAACTAAGTTTATAAAAAACATATAGAGTGCCAAAGTTTGCTGTATTCAGTGCAACTACTTGAAAGGATGAAGCTAAGAATATGTGGGTTAAATTGGTTATTTGTATGGGAGGTACCCGAAGAAAACTGTTTTTTGGCCGATTTTTTTTTATATTTTAGTATATATTTTATTATATATGTATTATAAATTTAAGTATGTATATATATATATTATAAAGGCGAAAATTTTATGGGAGATACAACAAGGGACGTGATAATGAGGGCGACTTTTATTTTCAGACACTACATAATCAAATTTGCCTCAATTTAGGGTAACTGTTATTTAGTATTATCGCTCTGTCGTTCGCATGATCCCGGGTTCAATCCCGCACAGAGCCACGTATCATTATTTGAGCGACGGTAACCTCGATGTGACTGACAAAAACTATGAGTGGTCGAGTAATCGACAAGTCTGGCTTTTCAAACTGTTACGTTCATTGAGGTCTAAAAGAATTTGAGAAGCTCTCTCATATCTCATTCATTGGATGCGATGCAATTTGTTTTGGTTGTATAGAAGATACAGGGTGTGTTATGTGGAAAAATAGAGAACAATTTTCCCAACTTTTTTGTGTCTTCTTTATCTAGTCGACTAGTTTTGGGGTCGCCTCATATATATCTTCATTCTTTAGGGGGACAGTATATAAATTTTTCTATGTCAGTAAAATTTTTTGGAATCTCTTCCAGCAACATTAATTCTGCAATAATGTATACCCGTTCTATGAGGTCTTCCATATAAGCAGTACGTTGGAAGTTGTTTCAGAATAGGTTTTACGGAAGATTTATTCTTCATATATTTCTCATTATGTACAAAAAGAAACTATTTATAGAAAAATTAAAGCAGACCGATAGAAAAATTCGATTTTATATGTTCAACTTCATGCTGAAATAATATATTGTAGAACCAGCTCGAAAGCATAGCTTTTTGATCTAGATTTCCGGGATGGAACCTGTGGCTTTGGAACAATTTCAAATAAAAATCATCGATCATAGAATCAGAACTTGAACATATTCCCGGGCAACATAAGAAGTTTTTTAATCAATTATTTGCAACAGAAAATTTCGCTGGGAAAGTTACATTTTCTCCAATTTTTTATATTACCTTAGAGGTAGCAATTTAAATTATTACAAAATTTCGTACCTGAAAAGAAAAAGAGTATATAAAATATGTTATTATATGTGTGATTATTAATTGCAATACAAATAACTGAATATACGTAAATATAAAATATAAAAACGTTTGTAATTTGATAGTAAAAACAAGAAACTTTCGATACAATAAGAAGAAGTTCTTATACAAAATAAGAAATTAAGATGGTCAGGTATGTTCCAGATTCTACTTTGAAGTAAAAGTAGTTTGAAATCACTTCAATTTGACACTTGGGTGTTCTGAATTTTACTTTTTACTTTTCATTTCTGTTTTGTTTTCGAACATCAAATCGTAGTGAATTGCATTGTTCTAGAAACTACTTTTAGGCAAAAAGAAGTGGTTTAAAAATACTTTGAAATTTTATTGTGAAACAAAACATTTTTGCAAGTAAACATGTAAGAATAATAAATAAAAGTGGTCAGATCCCTTTGTTTGAATAAAAATTGTCCTTGTTTGAAGGGAAAAACACAAGAATACAACACAGGATGCAATAATGCTACGTTTTATGCAAAACAATCCAGACCTGGAAAAAGGGGACCATGTAAAATTGGAAGAATTGTGGAATCTTTTTGCGGCTTAGTAATTTCCACGTGAGTTCCATCAATGCATCCTACTACACCGGGAATACCAAATTTTTAAATGAAGTGGCGCTTAGACAAATTTTGTTCATCAACTGTCATTTTCAATTTAATCCACCTAGGACAAATATATTTTTCTAGAACAATAAGCACTCGATTTAAAATTTTGCAGGTGGTGCTCCGTCCTAAGGCCACATTAGTGTCTTTTCCGACCCCTCGATGAAATCTTCCTTCTGCTAAAAATCTTAATGTGGCAGCAAGCTGTAGTTCTGCCGGAATGGACGACTTGGGCAGTCTCAATTTTATGCAATGTAAAATGTTACATCTTGCGTATTCATCGGTTTGGCATATAGTGGACACTAACACCGCATTCATTATTTATTTATCCTTTATTTATTTATTTGCCCTTATTATTTATTAATCCTTTAATTTTATGCAAAAAATCACAAATAGTAGTTTTAATAACTAAATTTTATTTTCAAGTCAATATCAGCTGTTTACAATTTCTGTTTTCGAACTTCATTTCATATGAGAAAATGAAACAACAAACCACTTCATTTGCAGAACATCCAAAGCAAAACGTTAACTTTTCAAATCGTATTTTACTTTAATTCCACTACTTTTTTGGAACATACCTGAGTTTCTTAATATGGACTATTTATTTGGCGTAGCTGCAACAGTAGGAAAGAAAAAATTTACTATTTATTAATTATCCAAATCGTAATTCCTTTTAAGTTTTGGGCGACAAATTATAGGATAACACATGGCGTTAACAACCTTTGTGCTTTTGTGTAATGAAAATGTTTTCTTCTAAAAGTTGTATTCTTTAATTACATTATTTATTTATTTATATAAAGCTAACTTAAGGTTTGAAAACTTAAGGCTAACTGTATTAAAAAGAATTAGCCATGGCTACCAGGGCCTTCAGCTAATATAGTAATATTGGAAAATACAAGATGAGAAGTATTACAACACAAAGTTTTTTTTAACTAACTTAAATTTTAATATTCTTTAATTATATTATCGATATTTAGTCAGCTTCTTTTTCGTACAACTTTTTCTGCACAATTTTTACAGTTAAAGAATTTAAAACAAAAAACAAACTCTTAAGTTATTTCGTACCATTTTTTGACGATACTTTCGTGCGTAATAACATTTGCACGATTTCGGATTATACATGACGTTTTAGTTTTAAATTGCGCTCACGCACGTTTATGATATCTATTTCCAGTTTAATCACATTCACACTTGATTCACGATACAAACAAACGTGCCACGCTCTCATGTGCTAAATGATGACAAGTGTCGTTACTGTTCAGCTATCGAATCGTCGATTAAGATTGGGGCGCATGCACCTCATACGTAGTCTGACATTCACGACAGAATATATCCGCAGGCTTTAGCTTATAGCGAAAATTGCAAAGAATTTCACGCCGAATAGAAAGATTCCCATCATAGGAAGCTTTATTGGCACTGTTTAGAAATTTATACGTTTTCTTGTCTTCATGTTAACCATTGCTGAGAATTCAAATAGTAAATTGACAGAATATGGCAAAAAGTACGCAATTTCAGAATTCAACGAAAATTTATACAACTGAGTAAATTTTCGTTATTTTACTCGTATCTATTTTATATTTCTACGATTATTTTTTAATTATTTTTCTGTATAAAATGTTGATGGATTTTGCATACTGCTGTAGAAAGTAATTTCGCATTAGTTCATGAACTCGATTTTTGTGAATGAAAACAAGGTAAATGTCGGGAATCTCAGAGTAATATTTTCAATCTGTGCACAGGCCTACCGTAGTGTGTATGATAACCATAATCACAGACGAATTATGTCGAATTATGAAACAAGTTTTTAACAATCTGCACCAATAGTAAGTGCAATATGTGAAAGACTGACAACTAGCTGATTTAGTCCGACTTATCAGTGCGGCTTTACATCTTTTACTCCCACAACTGATCAGATATTCCCACTACCGTAAATTCTGGAGAAGACCTAAGAACAACAAATCTCCTTAAAAAGTGCCTTCGGCAAAAATCACATAAAGACATGGACAAGTTTAGTTTTTTTGTGAAGCTTATACGGCAAACATGAAGTCTTCAGTAAGTATATGTATAGTGAGCCTTTTTTACACCAAACGAGCGGCGTGGATGCAAAGTTATCTACGTGTGCAGTTTCAATTGAAGAGGATATATTGGAAGAGATCATACTCAATATTTTTGGCACAGCGGGTGATCGATAGTTGATCAAACTGATCGCAGTCTTTGCCGACTGTCGTTCACATCTGACTGTTTATACGGGGACTTCGGTTGACTGCGGTCTCGGCTAACTGTTTACACAGCAGATTCGTTTGACTGTTTACGCAGCGACTTTGGTTGATTGTTTACACAGCGGCCTCGGCTGACTGTTTACACCGCAAATTCGTCTATCTTTCACATCTGACGGTTAATACGGCGACTTCGGTGGACTGCGATTTCGGCTAACTATTTACGCGGCAGATTCGTTTTACTGCTTACATAGCGACTTTGGCTGACTGTTTACACAGCGGCTTCGGCTGACTGTTTACACCGCAAATTCGTCTATCGTTCACATCTGACTGTTTATACGGCGACTTCGATGGACTGCGATCTCGGCTAACTATTTGCACAGCAGATTCGTTTGACTGTTTACACAGCGACTTTGGTTGACTGTTTACACAGCGGTCTCGGCTGACTGTCTACACAGCAGATTCGTCTGACTGTTTACACAGCGGTATTTAACTGACTGGTTCGTAAGGTATAAACAAGTAAGTCACTGTGTATATGGAATTACATATAACCTGATCCTGCAATCCATGAGAGGTAGAAGTCATGAGAGGTTCGAGTCAAGTCCACGTTATTGCCCGATACATTTTAGCTGTAATCAAGCTAGTAAATATAACGCGGCCCTACCGTCCCCTGATAAAAACCTGAAATCCATAAAAGATTTGGACCAAGTTGATGTCATTGCCTGATATCTATACCTGTAATTAAGTCATGTCAATGACCACAACGCGGCTCTACCGCATCCCGATGAGAATTTGTGCCAAGTAGATGTTATTGCTTAATCCCGTAATTAAATTAGTCCAATATCTAGAACCAGGTCCACATTTGTCAATATCCAAGATTTTAACCAAAGTGAAATGAGTTACTGAATTCCCAAATAGCTTTAAATCGAAGATATCCGTTCATCCGTCAGCTATAAATCAACCGCATCACCACCTAAACGAACCGTTTATGTACTATCGTACAGTTTATTGTATCTGTCATTCCAGTAGACAGTTATGAAGTTGAACATCAATAACACAGTTGTTATTGTTGCGTAAAGATATGTTTGAATGCAAAATATTCATAATCTCTGGCTCAAGAAAAAAATACTTTTAGAAATTTATTTATTTTCACACTGTATTACTTACTATTTCTGTCTAATTTTAACTACATTAATTGAACTATAATTTTATAGTCATGATTTGCCAATCATTCAATTAGAAACGCAGATTCAGAGAACCCGCAAATGAGTCACTGACGCCACTGTTCTAGACGCTTTATTTGTAATTACTCGACTGATATGAAAATTGCTTTTGGTCAAGTGCAATGACGATTTTCGCTTCACCATGACGTCTTTTGAGAAATTTACAAAAAAAAAATAATAATTAATTACGAAATAAATTGCAATTAAACAAAGGCATTTCTTCGTTTATTTACAAACAGAAGAAAAAAAAACGAATGATCGCCATCGTTCTCGGCCACATAGCCGTGATCTGCCACAGACAGATCGAGAAATCAAGAGAGCGTAAATATTAACAGGGTTCGTTCCAATTGTTTATCACCAAAGCTAGAGGATGGTTGAATCTCATTGAGGAATACTTGAAACAAACAAATCCACGCGCTCTCACTCATACATGATAAGCCGGCTTTTATGCTGTTTCTGAATATAAACAATAGCAGAACGAACGAGTTAAAGGTGTGACACAGCGGCAACAATGGAGAAAACAGTATTGCCACTTGCCATTGGTTTTGTGTAGACTTATGGCACTTTTGTCGTAGTCGTCAATGATGAAAATTATAAAGCAATGACCAAATGTATATCAGGTAAACTGACCGACACACAAATGCTTGAATGCAAAAGTGGAAAATATTACGAAAATACTCTGAATCAAAAAACAAAAAAAAAAAAAGAAAAAAAAGAACATAAAATAAAATAAGATAAAAACAAAACAGTCTGCAGCCCTTCGTTCAGAAATTATTGAGAGGCTAACGATTATTGCTAAATAAATTTGTTTGTAGGCAGCCTAAGGTTATTTATTCCACAAAGTTACCGAATCTGTCAACCAGCCAAACAAATGAACGAAATGGACTTTAAAAAGTCAAAAATTACCTGGTACTTTACATATTTTCTTTCAGTTCTATATTTTTGTTTTTATACGCATTTCAGCTTGAGCGATTTTAACATTTTCAATATGTAAACTATATTTTCCAACTGTTATGTTAAAAACATCTTCATATCCTATTACGGCGTAAAAAAATCTCCCGGAACAACATTAATGTTGTAGCCAGACAAAATAGTCTTATGTCTTTTCTAGGCCCCCTTTACATATATATTTATTCTCAGTATCATTCTCTTCCGTCGCATAGAGATTGAACATTTATTTTATAATTTATTTTGTTTCTAATCGTGTTTAGTTCTTTGCAATTTCCACTTTACGTTTATTCAAGCCCGAGACCAATTAAGCTTTTTTAAGGTTTGACTTCCTACAATGATTATGAACAATTTATCAAGTTTTGTGCATCTGAAACTTCCAACATAATGAGAATTATTTCCCAATTGCACAGATTCGAAAAGCATCACAAGCGTTCAATAATGAGAGCGTTCATTTGCAAAACTTCTTTTCCTTATTTGTGTTGAAAAAATGAAATAAAACAAAAAAAAAATACTTTTGTGTTAGAAAAATAACTTAAAGACATAGAGCGTATGTTTCTCATGATTTACTGCTTCTGATGTGTTTTCGAATATATTGGGAGTTTTAAACATATAAGACTACATAAATTATTTCCAATCATCATACCAAATCTGTTGTTGAGGATTCGTGGCTGGATCCCAAATAGCTATGCAGAATGCCTAGCATTATGAGAATATTTTTCCAAATTGTCTTCCTTGAATCTAAAGGGTGTCCCAAAAAGAACGCAAGATTTAAATTTGGCGCCATTCGAAGTGTCATTGTTTGACATTTGAACAATTGTTATTGTTTGGTAGTAGAAGGTACGACGTTAGTAAAAAAGAAGCGCTACAGGAATGAACAACGCATTCTCATTGTGAAATAGTTTTTCCAAAATGGCGAAAGTTTTGCGTCTGCAGTTCGCAAATTGCGATCAATTTGGGGTCACAATAATGCTCCAAAAGAGTCCAAGAAAAGAAAATCGAACATACGTAACTCACGAAATTTGAAAAAAAAAAAAACGTTTTTTTATCACACCTCGTATATATAAGACCGTGGCACGATGGTTTGTACGTGCGACTGTCGTTCGCATGATTCCGGGTTCATTCCCCTCCCAATACGGCCATCCATCATTATTTGAACGGCCGTCACCTCGATGTACTGATGAACACTTCCGAGTAGTCGACAAGTTTTAAAAGTGCTTCTCAAACTGTGCCGTTCGGTATCGTAGTTAAACTGTAGATAATGCCTGAGTGAGTCTAAAAATAGAATAGAAGGTCACTGAAAGTGAGAAGTTTCCCCATATCTCATTCATGGAAGGCAAGGGAATTTGTTTTCGTTTATACTCTTATAAGTCCAAATTTTTTTTTTTTTTTTTTTGTAATCAAAATACAGGCCGGAATTATTAACCGATTTCAACAAAAACTGACGTTGACATGAACGTACCTAATGAGCTATATTGAAGCAAGTTGAAGGGAATTTTATGATACTTTGAAGGATGAAGTTACTACATTCTAGAACGCAAAGTTGCAGGTAGAGAACAAGTTTCATGCGTTATTTCGCACGATATTAGGCCAATCAGATGAGTTGTTTTTAAATATTTGTAATACGTTAATTCAAATTTCTATTATTTATATAACACAGAGCAAATATTTTCGCTAATATTTCCGATTTACTTTCTATTTCTTTACTATACGTCTGGATTGCACTATGGGTAAAATGTTAATAATTTTAGCATAAATACAATTTTTTGTTGTTTAAAATTTTAAAACTGTTTTGGTTTTTTAAATTATTATACTCTTCACGGAATAAAAAAGATTTTTTTTTATAATTTTTATGGTTCACCCTATGTATTTTATGAGGGGGGAAAGTCAGCTGTTCCACTGTTGCATTATGAACAGAAAATGCGCGCGAAATTTTTACCAACTTTGAGTGTGAGTAAAACATAAATTGTAAACACAGTGAAAAAGTATAAATATGGAAGAAGTTAGTCAAGGTAGGTAAAATATATTGTTAATACAGTTTTAATAATAGTTGTGTTTTATTGTGTAGTTGTTCCGTGTGTTGGTGATATGTTTTTTTAGGTCGAAACTAACAAATATATGTGTGTTCTGTGGAATATAACTTCTGTGTATAGAAAGGTATTTGCAATATATCAGTTAAAAGTTATTAATCAAACTGTATATAATCAAACATCATTAGCACTTTTTGCTCCTTTTTGTTCCTTTTGGGAAAAAACTTCATTTTGTAGTTTCATACGAGTTTTGCCATTCAACACTGCTTGAAGTTTGGAGCAGAAAAAATCGACAAGCAGATAGTGTAAAAAAATTTATTTTGGAGAATATTAAATAACAAAACTTATCAGATGAGCAACATCAGTTAATTACACAAAAAGTCAAACAATTTATTGCTTTCATAAAATTAATTTGCCAAAATTTAAAAAAATTTAAATATCTCCGGTCTTTGAAGGGTTAATGAGCAGTTTTATACCTTAACAAAAAGGCTGAAGCCTTGTCTATCATCTGAGTCTACCAAAAAAATATAAACACATTAAACTTAAGTGGTTTTATCCAAAAAGTGAGGTTAAAAAATTGTTTTTTTAGTACTGGGTTAATAAAATAAAATATTTGTAGATGCAAACTTACAGATTCTTAAAACAGCTTTCTAGTGGCATATATTTCAATAGGATCGGTTTATAAATAGTCAAGTTATGGGCGATTATACGTTCAAGATTTGGAGGCCTATATTTCGGGAAATATGGACCGGCACCAAAAATTTTCTTCTTCTATTTTATTTGCGTTTTATGCCCATTTAGGAAAAAATAACGAAAATAAAAAAAGCCGAGGTGCCGAATTTATGCCAAACCTGACCTAATGTTTTAAGGGGGAGGCGAAAGAAGGCGTGGTCCAAATAAAAAAAAACAAAATTCCATTTTGGTGTTAGTTAAATTCGGGCAAAATTTCAAGTGTCTAGCCTTAAAACTACAATTAATGCCAAAAATATCGCTTTTTTCCCCATAGCGGATTGTACGCACAACACATCTCTGTTTGATTGTAGATCATTGCACTAACGTAGACGATTAAGAATGCTAACGTTTCACTCTCTTAGCATTCACATTTATGCCAAAATTTGGCAACACTAAACACGTCACTAGCAGACGCTACAGGTTAATGGCGCGCATTGATTGCTGCCTTTACTGCTGCAGATCACGATCGTTGGCGCTTTCTTCGATATTGCTCAGATACGATGATTAAACGTATACTATTATGTTTACAGCTAAGTACATACAAATCTGCTACTACATATATAAATCGCCGATGTGCATCTCAGAATCACCGCGTGCGTATACAGTGTGAGTGTATAAGTTGTGTAGTGAAAAATATAAACAAACGCGAAGTAGGAAAACACAGACGAAACTAAATCGACGGACCTCTTATAACATTGAGGATAGTCGGATGTAAACCTTTGACGAAAACAGAACGGAACGGAATGCGCGGTTAGACCCAGTATGAATTTAAGCCAAACTAATTTCATTTCTTACGATCTTCAAGAAGAAGAAAACAATACAAATACAACACATTAATAAAGTGTTTGTATGTAAATATTTAATGAGTGAAATTTTAATAAATTAAGGTCAAACAACCTGAACCGGCAAAATTCAATATACGTTATATATTCGTATATATGGGGTACGAGTAAAAAATTAAATTATATTAATATACGTTTTTTTTATAAATGCTTTTAAATAACCGGTTCAAAAAGAGGCAAACGTACGCAACAACAACCAACCATAAAGTCTAGTGATAAGAATTAATATAAAACAAAATTCCACTTTCTGCAAAGAAAAAAAAAAAAAACAAATAGAAAAATAAACGTGCTGCATGCTATGTTTAAAACGTGTTCAGTCTTTCGAAACAGCCGATTCGAAAATGACAAAATTAACATAATTATCATCATTATCATTAGTAATGACAACAAATAACAACTAACAACAGCAACTACAACAAATGTAATAACAATAACAACAACAACAACAACTAAAGCTGAAACACACATAGTCATTAATATTCTTCCAATTCGATTCGGTTAAAAGTGTTAAAATGTCACCTAAATCCACACTAGTAAATTACAATAATGAAAACAAATTTCAATCATTTCTATAATTTCTGGTATTGCGGTCCGCCGCTTTGTAGCACTTAGAATTACATAAAAGCTCAATGTATGTACGATTAGAAATACATTTTGGTGCCATATTCGTATAAATACGTAATTTTGTGTTTCTGCAATTTCGAAACAAAACTCGCGTGACTGATAAGCATTTACTCGCAAAATATGGAAAAATAAATATTGAATATAATAATGAATAATTAACGAAATAAAAGCAAAACACATGTCGAAGTTTATTAAATGCAAACGGGTTACGGATGACACACTCGCCTGACAGACTTGCAGTCATTTAAGCGACAGTGATGATGTTTTAAATAAGAAAAACAATACGAAATATTTTCTCAACAAAACTAGCCAGGCGCACAAAAGTTCGGTCATGGCGAAACCTACATGTCCTCTATTGCATCCATTGTGGTAGATAACATACCGATTCTTCAAGAAATAAGTAGTCATAGCGAAAACATCTTATCCTCATAGATTATACTTGAATTTGGTTTGTTTTTCACATACGAAACCCGTCCAGAAAGAAGAAGAAGAAGAAAAGCCGACCTAACAACGAATACAAGAAAAAGTTGGGGAAATTTTTCTTTATTTTTCAACATAATCTCCTTTTAGCTTTTTCCGGCAATATTCAATAGCTTTTTTATAGTAAGAACTTTTTATAATAAGAACCGTCAAACTCCTTAAAACAGCCATCATTTTCAGACTCCACCTATTCATTGTTGGCAAATCGTTTACCCCGAGCCAAGTTTTCAAGTTTGAAAATAGCAAATAGTCCGAGGAAGCTAAATCTGGTGAATAACATACGTGATGAAGCAATTCAAAATGTAATTCATTCATTTTAACCATCGCTATATTGGATGTGTGAACTGCAGTGTGTCCTGATGAAACAACATTTTCTTTTTCGCCAAATGCTTCTTTTTCCATAATTTCATCATTTAAACGCTGCAATAAATTAGCAGATTATTCGCCGTTATGGTTATTCCTTTCTGAAGATACTCAGTAAAAATAATCCCATGCGCATCCAAAAAAAACTTGCCTGCGTCTTCTCATCCTTTCAACACGATTCTTCCATTCCAATCCACTGCTTTGACTGTTCGTTTAACTCGGGTGTGTAGTGGTGGACTCATGCCT
>JAHXMU010022760.1:0-12487 GCA_019455685.1 Philornis downsi | reverse complement strand
TTTTTTTTTAAAAAACATGGGTCCGTCGAATATGGGCAACCCTGTATATATTCGACTTTTGGTGCTTTTTTACTCTCAGATCCAGTCTTTTTTGAAAAAGCAAAGATTATGCAGCAGTGCCAACATAGAGAAATATTTTCAATAAGTGTTAGTAAGAGGTTAGTCTTGAAACTAAACACCGACCGGACTGCATTCAAGATTTTCAACAGTATCGATCGACATTTCCAATTCAACTTTGCAAAGACAAACATCTGATGCAATCTCTTTAAATATTACTGTGGACTCAATACATTTCAACTCATGGAGTTAACTCAAAATAAGAAAGCAAAATTATACTTTAATCTATATTTATATATAGGTGTATAATAATAATAATAATTTCTACTAAATGGATCCATTTACAAATGGAGTACAAGAAAGTGCCTGAAAGGCATTATAAAGCACTGCAATAAACACATTTTCAGTTTTTAATTTAAATACTCTGTTAATCAGTCAATGAAGTCAAACATTCTCAGGCATAACTTCACCTAATATTTGATGCTTGCTAATTTTTTCCGAATTCTGAATTTAATAGAATTGAAAGAACTATATGTAAGAATATAAGTCTTGAATCGACCATTGCTTACGAAGTTTTAAAAGGATATAATTAAGCAGTTGATTTTCTCAAATATTATTACAAATTACAAAGTAATAACCAACGGATAAAAACGTTAGAAAAACTATGTATGAAACAAAGAATTTTGAAAAATCTGTCAGTTTTTAAAACATCTTATCTGATGAACAAACTAACCCATTTTAAATGTTAGGTATTGTTGTCGTATCAGGCAATGTATAGCTTTATTTATTGAAGTATGAGAACTTTACTGGACACATAGATTTTAGTCGAAAAGACCTAAATTGCAAATTCGAATTTCTTCGCACCCTTTTGTTGTCTGGTTTTCTCTGTCTCCTCATGCCGTTCAAGTCGGAAAGCTGAATATAATACGCTCACCTTTTGCCGAGTCATAAAAAGAGGACTTTACCCTCAGTTCCTTTAGAAAGATGGTTTTCTTTAACAGGCAAATTAGCCAACCGGCCGTAAAGTCGAAATTCAGCACAACATTTAAATATACTTTGCTCGTACACAAAGAAATGTAAATTCTTAAATCAAAAATATCGTTATTCTATTGTCATGGCTTCGGAATTAATATTAATTCATATAAAAAAAACGCACATTTTGTTTGTTTTTTTTCTTTCTTTTAAAGTTTTATTGCTCTATTGAATAAGACATTAATTAAGTTTAATTAAAAATATTTCAAAGTTATCTTTTTTAGTTTCGAAGAGACGAATTTTGCATATTTGAATATATCGAAATGTAGACTTTTGCACATTCGAAACTGTTTTTAAAAAAAATCAAATTTTCATAAATTTGGAAAATGAAAACAATCGATTATTTCCTATTAGCTATAGATTACTAAACTTAAAAGGTATGACGAAAAACCAAAGTGTTACTATTGATATGGTTCTAATTTTTTTCTTTCCAAAAACCATCAGAATAAGAACAACTCAGAAATACAAAAACAGGCTTTCACCAAGTGGTGATCTCGATGGTGCTTTAAGAAAAAATTTAAAAAAATACGTTAATTTCAAGAATTTGCTATATTTTGGAAATTGTGTTACCTATTTTTTAAACTAGTATTCAATTTTGTTTCCATCATATCATTAAAGGGCATCAATTGAGTTGAAAAGTAATTCTACTGATCGAACGACAACGTGTTCTTTTCCAGTTGTAGAAGATTATCCATTTAATGGTTTCAAAAGCGCCGGTCTGGCAAGGCTATCAGCTGCTAAATACCAGTCATCTGAAGTCTAATTTATTTAGTGAAAAATTTGCCATTTACGAATATAGATCATTTAACAACCGAAAAAATCGTAAAAATAGTTAAAACTTACTACGAAAGTGATGATTCAAGCATTTTTCGTGCATTATGGTCGTTATAATTGAACTACTGTGCAAGAATTTGGCAAGATTATAAAGAAATTTGAAGAGACTGAAAGCATGACTGTGTATCATCGCAATGTATGCACTGCCCAAAATATCCTTTCTGTTAATGAAAATGTGGCGGATAATTCGAATTTCATTTCGGAGCGCTATGGCCGTATGTTAACCGACTTTTTTTGGCCCTTTATGTGAAGATTATGAATTGGACGTTGTGTAGTTTCAACCAAACGGTGCCACGAGCCACACAACATGACCGATTTTGACTTTATTGCATGAGAAGTTTCCAGAAAGCGTAATTTCACATCTTCGCGACGTCAATTGGTCAATTGTGGGGCTACGTCAAAAGCATTTGTTGGAGCATTTGAAAACCAACATTCGTTAAGCTATCGCCGAGATACTGCCCAAAATGTGTGAAAAAGTGGTCGAAAATTATCTCAAAAGGATCTACTGCTGCAAAAAATTAGGAGATGGTCATTTAAATACTATAATATTTCGTACATAATGGCAAAGTTTAAGCATTATAGTGAAATATGACGATCATAATCTACTCGTAATGCACGAAAAGTGCCCAGGTTTGAATCACCACTTTTGTAATAAGTTTTAACTATTTTTACGCGTTCTTAGGTTATTAAACGACCCATATTCGTGAATGGCAAACTTTTGACTAAATAAATAACACTTCAGCTGACAGCTGATAGTCTTGCCAGATCGGCGGTTTTGAAAGCACTAAATGGGTAGCCCTACATATTATTTTCGATATTTTGCTATTACGAAATGAATCGCACACGTTTATAATGTTACTCTCCGTTCATCATTCACGAGTCCAATTCGGTGTACAACTATGTAATGCTCAAATCTCACAAACTATAAGCTAATTTTTAAGAGCTCGCGATACCTGCTTAGATGACGAGTAACTTGACATCAACATATAGATATAACTCACTTTAGATACATGACTTTTGGGCAGGGTAAATAATTTCCAAATTTTATGTTGAAGAGTTCAGTGAGAATTTCGATTTCATCTGCCAAAATATGTCTGATAGTGGTTACTCCTTCTTGCTCCTTTTTGAAAAATTCCATCCTCATCGAAGACATCATGTCAGCATTTCTCACATTCACATTTAAATATCATATGTGCTATTTTATGGCTCACATCTGTTAGTCAGTCACGACATATGATATGTTGCATGAATACGCGCATTCGTGAAGTTTGAAAGTAATTTATGAAGGTTTCGATATCAAACCTAAATGTAAGGCAAAGAAGGGCACTTGAAAACCATCGATCGTATTGAATTTGCTACTCTGACGTTACTGGCTCTGGAACGAATGGGATGGCAACAACACCAGTGACAACTACGATGATGGTGGTGATGATGATGGTGATGATGATGATGATGTTGATGATGATGAATGGTTGTGGAAAAACAAGTTTGCAATTTTTAATAATGTTAACTCATTAAAATGATGACGACAAAAAAGTGGAAAACAAACTCCACCAGGCAATGTATCAGAAGCAAAGTGAAACTCGTTACTGTTAGGGTTTTGTTTTACTCGTATGCGTTTGCAAAAGCTACTGCACGTCTGTCCTTGCATCTGTCGCAATGATTTATATGTATTTGCCAAAAATATTGCATACGCATTTTTCTTACTTTGTTGGGGTGGGGAGGGCAGGGAAGACAGAAGGGAGTTTACGTCGACATTTTGTTGTTGTTATTGATGTCGTTTCTGTTGTTGTTATCGCAGTCGTTATCGTAAGTAATTTGTCTGGGTCACATTGAGATTAATCTCCTGTATGCAGCTGATGCACTGAAATAATGAGCAGATTTTTTATCCTCAAAGCGTTTTTAATTAAATTTTAATGGCTCCCATTCGCTCGTTGCACCTACCGTTGCCAGCGCTAGCTATTTAGGTCATCGGGCTAAGGTGAAAATATTTTATAAAATTAACACTTGATGAGTGCAGAACGGACCACACAAGACCACACACACTCACTCTCGCTCCCCTACCCCTGTGACGACCAGAGGAATGGACGGAATTCTCTCGAGAATGGGCAATAATCAAAGCCATTAATAGTGCCAAAAATGATCGCAGCGATCATTTACAGAACACAGTATTTAAGAAGAGACAAAAGAAGAAAAAGACAAAGACGAACGTTGTTCACTCTGTACGTGCTTATAATTTGCAATGGCCAAACACTTTGCACACAAATTGCGGACTTAAATTGGCATCAGCAGAAATGAGAAACGTCAAGAAGCAGACAACAATTGACAACAACAACAACAACGATTCAAGAATGTTGATTTTTACAAGCTGACAAATAGTTAAAAATTAAACAGTAACAGTCAACAGCCGCAATAACGCAATAACATTTATCTCAGCCATCCATAAATGCATCCAGCGGGGGAATGAATGAATGTACGAGTACGCACAGCGCTTCATTCGATCCAACCAAACCGCCAAACAACCAACCAACCGACTGACAGTCATCAAAAGCGGCTGCTAGCCGTGGCAGCCGCTCGAGAATACAAACCCCAAGCGATGACGTTGCTGAACAAAAAGTGCAATGATACCACATCCATCCATCTGTGCGTCCGTTTGTCTGTCTGTCCGCCTTATCTGTTCATTAGATTCCATGTCGATTTATCTGTTCGTGTGTACCTGATACAAACACTTTTTGCAATCACACAGGCATCACAATGTTGCAGTTTGTGTGGCAACGACAGCGAAACGCTCTTACGCATAGTAATCCACTAAACTTTGTTATCATCGAATATGATTGACACTGCAATAAAGGCTCTGGCTGAAAGGAAAGCAAGTTCAATGCAAGTATTCGATTAATTATCCAATAATAAAACATTAACTGGTCATTAAACGAACGAGGGGGGGGGATGCACATTTAAAACGTTACAGCGATTATGTTAGCCAATTATTTGAATATTGTTTTATGATTTAGATATGAAGACCGATTTCTCTGTGATTTTCCCCTCCCAATTTGTTTACCATACGCATTTTATTTACCGAAACTTATCAAATTATTTAGTTCCTCAACTGATAACTTCATATCTACAGCAAATAGCAAATCGTACAACTGTCGAATAGTCATAATGGGTGAACAACAGAAACTAGCATTGACACTTTCGTTGATTAAATATGACAATGATTAAAATTAGTTGGAACACGAGTAAAGCACATAAGAAGACATTGTGTAAAAATCCAAAAACTTGAACCATAAAGAAGAAATTCTATTCTAAACGAAATACTAACAATCTCTGGTAGCCCACGAAAACAATAAAGTATTCCATTAACAACCAATTTAGAGCTACAGATAATATCGATTTTTAGTGACCAAAAAGAAATCTCTACCTAACCAAAAAATCCAATAACCATACCAATGAATGTAATTTGAATCGTCATTCGATTTATAACTGACCGGTTATAAGAATAGAGGTAGAATCGAGCATTACTGGGAAAGGATGTAATTCAATAAATTTGTGAAATACATATTTCATAGTTCTTTATCGGTGTGTTATTAAATATATTCACATATTTGGATGGACACAAGAAAATAAAATCAATTGATGCCAAAAAAATTATGAAAGCCTAATTCATCATTTTCCCAGCATTTCCTTTTTATTACCAAAACCCGACACTAGAAATTCGATTACGATATTATTCAATAGAAAAGTTTTTTTATTTTACACTACAGTGATAGATCAACATTAGCTATTTACAATTCCTAGCTAGAATTTGACATAACATGGAATTGAGTGTGCAAAACTAGAAGAAAGTTCATACAAATTAAGGAGGGTCATCGTATCTATCAGTGTTCAAAAAAACAACTATAATTTAATCAACTCCAAACAACACAAACATGGTTCAAAACCACTTGCTGCTTAAAAAGACTCCTCTGGTGCATTTTTTCATTTCTATGGTTATGGTGTAATCATCCGTGGTACGATAGTTAGTACACGCGACTGTCGTTTGCATGATTGCGGGTTCAAACCCTATCATTATTTGAGTGGCGGTGACTTCGATATATCTAACGGACTGCCTCTGACTCGGGTAATTAAGAAGTCTTCTGAATGCTTCTCAAACTGTGATGTTCGGAAAAAAAACGTAAATGGAATGCATGATCCCTGGTTCAAACCCGCATACAGCCACTTATCATTATTTGCGCAGCGGTCACCTCGATATATCTAACGAATACGAGTACTTCAAGTCTTATGAATGCTTCTCAAACTGTGACGTTTAGAATCGTTGTAAAACTGTAGGTCCCATTTGAGTGATTTTAAAAATAGGATCCATGTAAGCTCACTGAATGTAAGAAGCTCTCCCATGTCGCATTCATGAGATGCAAGGACATTTTTAGGTTTGTTTTTTAATAAAATGTGTTTATGCTATAAAATCTAGCAAAAACTTTCCCCACTTTCAACGAGTCAGCAATAACATCTTCCTTATCTCTATTATAAGATTAAAAGAGAGTTTGTCCCTCTATTCTCTTTAGTTCATTTAGTAACTCTGGTGACGGCGAAAGTGAAGGTGCCAAAGAATACTAAGAAGGTTCCGATTGAAGATTCAAACCCCCATAAGCCGAAACTGAAATCTGAAATATGATCCATTTGTAATTCTATTTTGTCAAAGAGTAACAAAACAACTGATGCGAATGAATCCCCTCTTTTTTAAATTTCTTTTATCTGACTGAATCTCCATGCATGATAAGTCTATTCATAACCATATCCCATCGTGTCTGAATAGAAACTATTAGTTCATCATCTATGACTTGCGTATCCATTTGCCTATCAAGCCAATTCAGCATTTGCACTGTGGACATAATTCTTGACAGTTCATAAATCCATTCTTGTATTCACCATTATGAGGAACAGGGTGGGTTGTTCTAATAAATTATTAATGATCACTATTATTGATACCGCGCCTTTTGTTACTGTTCTTGAAAATGATTCTTGGAAATGATTATTTGAAAGGTCTCATTTTACTTTATACGCATTAACTTTAATTTGAGAAATGACGAATTTAAAAGAGCTTAGTTATCGTAGTTCATGAAAGTCATTAGAGATTTCTTTTTTGAACCACTTACAGCTGACTTTAAAGGATTAAAAGGAATACAAAAATTGACACTCGTAACTATTATACTTTTCATTGTACCATGTTGATCATGTGGCTTTTGAAAACAATTAAAAACAGCAGTTACTTCTTTTTTTGCCCTTCAGATGGCAGAAGAGAGGAAAACAAAACGCAATATAATTGTTATTGCTATACGATTAGGAAACATTTTCATTGTAAAAGAACAAGTCATGTGTTATATTGTTAAAAAAAACAGTCTTCTTATCTATGAATCGTACATCAACAATGTTTAATGATTTAATAAATATTTAAGGACTATTTGAATAATATAGTGGTCACAGTTCGGAAGCCAGAAACGTCAGATGTAAACGAATCATATTGTGGTGAAGGATACAATATTGCTTACAATACAATACAATATTCATTAAAGTCTGAGAAATAGGCTTTATTACTTGATTTCATATATTATTTTTCTTTTTTCATATTTATTTCATATATCATTATATTTTTTGCAGCATTAAAATATTCATTTCCAATTAAAAACTGCAACAACCCATGCTTTTTCAATTTAAAAAAAAAAAGTAAAGGCTTTTTTAAAAAACCACTGTTCTCAAAAAGCTTTCGAATAGATCCGAAATCAACCATGCAACAGTGTTCTCTGTAGGGTACTACTGCGTGAAAATACAAGTTATGGCCTAAGTATTCGACAACATGATAGCTTTAAGAAGTACGTCGTTTCTAGTCAGCGTTTCACAACATGTGGGGGTACAGCTTAACAGCAACGCAACATCACAATGTTTTGTAATTGATACAAACGAGGTGTGATCAAAAAATTACCCTTATTTTCAATTTTTTCAAAAAGTATTTATTTATTCTTTAATAACCATCTTGTCCCCTTCAAAGTAATCCCCCTCAGATATAATACACTTATGCCAGCACTTTTTCCACTTCTCGAAACCCTTCTGAAACGCGCTTTTTAGTATCGCCAACAGCTCCTGTTTCGATTTTTCTTTTATCTCCTCAATCGTAGCAAAATGCTTTCCTTTCATCGGTGTCTTCAGTTTTGGGAAGAGGAAATAGTCAACGGGGGCCAAGTCCGGTGAACGGGGGCCGGTCCGGTGGTTGAGGCATAATTGCGTTTTTGTTTTTGGCCAAAAACTCACGCACAAGCATCGATGTGTGAGCTGGTGCGTTATCATGGTTCAAAATCCATGATTGGTTTTTCCACAATTTAGTTCGTTTCTGACGAATTGCTTCGCGCAAACGGCGCATAACTTCAAGGTAGTATTCCTTATTGACCGTACGACCTTGTGGCAAGAATTCAAGATGCACCACGCCATTGCAATCGAAGAAAACAGTGAGGAAAACCTTCACATATGAACGAACTAGACGTGCTTTTTTTGGTCTTGGCTCTTCTGGACGCTTCCATTGGGATGATTGGGCTTTGGTTTCAATGTCATAGCCATACACCCGTGATTCGTCGCCAGTTATGACCTTTTTGAGGAAATCTGGATCGTCGTTGACGACGTTCAACAACTCCTGAGCGACGTCCATGCGACGTTGTTTTTGCTCAAAATTTAGCAGTTTTGGAACAATCTTCGTTACCGCACGTTTCGTGCCTAAAACGTCCTTAAAAATTGCTTGGCATAAACCGAAAGACATGCCAACATCATCAGCCACCTCTCTAATAGTGATTCGAAGATTATCCAAAATCATTTTCTTCACTGCTTCAATGTTTGCATCGGTTGTTGACGTGCTCGGGCGACCGGGACAAGCATCGTCATTGACATTTTCTCGGCCTTCCTTGAACCGGTTATACCACAACTGAACTTGCATTCTGCTCATAGTAGACTCGCCAAACGCCACAGTCAACATTTCAAATGTTCTTGCACATTTAATTTCATTTTTTACACAAAACTTAACACAGTTTCTTTGGTCCATTCTTTTGTTTCTGTTTTAAGTTTCTATTAGGTGCGCAACTAAGTTCTCGCTTTTTTTTTAATAAAAATGAAAACATGTTTTCAAATCATTCATTGAAAGTATTGCCCATAGCCAGCTACTACTTTTTCCCATTTCTCTAGCAAAGCTCGAATTCCGTCACGATAAAACTATTCATCTTTTGAGGCTATCCGCGAATGCAGCCATTCCTTCATGTCGTCACATGAGTGGAACTGCTGGTCAGTCAGACCGTGTGCCATCGAACGGAACAAGTGATAATTGAACGGCGCAATATCTAAAGAATATGGCGAATGGGGTAAGACTTCTCATTTCAGCGTTTCCAGGCAGATTTTAACGGGCTTGGTTATGTGAGGCCGAAAGTTGTCATGCTGAAGAAGCACTTTTTTGTGTCTCTCCGCTTATTGTGGGCGTTTCGCGCGCAGAGCTCAGCTCAATCGCATTAATTGAAGCCGATACCTATCCCCAGTTATGGTTTCGCTTGGTTTCAACAGCTCGTAATAAATAACAGCGGTCTGGTCCCACTAAATACAGATCAGCGGCAACATTCGGCCGAGGCGGCCTCTTGGAAGCATGACCGGACAGCTCCCATGACTTTCTTTTCTTTGTATTGCTGTTATGAATTCATTTTTCATTATCGGTTACAATACGATGAAGACAACGCTTCCTTTTTTTTCGCTGAAGCAGCTGTTCACAGGCGAAAAAAAGACGCTCAACGTCCATTGGCTTCAACTCATAGTGAATCATTCCCAATGCATGCAATCGCTTGGAAATGGTTTGATGGGTAACTTCTAATACTGAAGCAAGCTCTATCTGCATTTGACATGGTTCTCCATCAAGCAATGCCGTCAATCCAGTGTTTTCGAAGGTTTTTCGCCCTCCTTCACGCGAATGGTCATCAACTTCCAAATCTTCGTCTTTAAAGCGACGGAACCAATCTCGACATGTTGTTTTACTTAAAGGAGCATCTCCGTAAACGGTTTGAAGCTCTCGATGAGCTTCAGCTGCCGTTTGTTTTGATCGAAAGAAGAAAATCAATGCTTCCCGCATATGGCGATTATTTGGCACAAAATCATAAATATTCATATTATCAAAAGAATATAACGTTAAAAGAAACTCACTATTGTGTCGAGGCGGTATGTTTACCATATGCCTAAGCTTGGCTCATGACGATTAGATTATGGCAGAATCGACTAGCACTTACAGCTGGCGCCATCTATTGGCAAACAGCGGTAACTTAGTTGCGCACCTAATATGTTCCTTTATTTTCGTGTGAAATTCAAGTACCAACCACATGCATTTTTACAAAGACTGGATAACAATTGATTTCAGCAGGTTGTACTGAATATTGGAAATACGGTAAACAATTTTAGGAACATGATTGGAGAAAGAGATGGGCAACTGCTTTTGAAAAATTTCTGAAAAATGATGAATAGTCAAATGACTGACACTGATCTGAATAACAATTAATTCCAGCAGGTTGTACTCAATGCTTTAAATACTGCAGACAAATTGAAGAAAATGTTTGGAGAAAGAGGTGGACAAGAGATTTTCAAAAAATTCTGAAAAATTATGAATAGTCAAAGTGATCTGGATAAGAATTGATTCCATCAGGTTGCAGCAGCAAAGCTGGCAATACAATAAATAGACAAATTTATGAAAATGGTTGGAGAAATAAACAAACATTTAAACTGTCTATCGAGATCGCGAGGCTAAACTCCTACATATGCATTGTTTGTGAAGCTTTAAAAATTAATGGCGTATGCGAAGTCTATACACGGTTTGTACCCAAAAATATGCTTAAAGATGAGGTCAAAAATAGAATATTTAGGCAGAGTCCTATTCGCTGTTAAAGGCTAAAGAAACTTGGTTTAATGATTAACCCGACTGTCAACGTTTGTGAAACACTTCGCCTAAGTTAACGCAATGCTATAAATGAAGCCGACAACAATGAATAGCAATGCTTTTGCAATTGCTTGTCAGTTGTTATGGTTAAATACATTATGCGCTCTGTAAGTCAATTACAACCGGTGTTGGATTCGATCGATATCACTGGAAGTCGTTGTTCTGTTGTTTTTCTGCGTTTCCATCTCAATGCTCAACATATGGACTTTATTTATGTGCATTTGATTTGTAAACATACAGATTGACAACAAATCCAATTGTCACACACACACACACACACACATACAACAGATGCACACATTTAGGCATACAAACAAAAGTATAACAAAGTCGTTTTATGGTTCTCAAAAAATATGCTTAATTTACTGTCGAACAAGCTACGAAAAACTACCACTGGCATGTTGAGCAATTAAGTCAACAATGTTCTATTAGCCAAAAACATATCGCCAACAACACTTTAAATTAGATATGAAGTCACAAATGTGCGACCAGCCCAAAAAAATAAAGAAAAAAATGAAAAAAAACTAGATAAAATCCAAATGTTTTTTGCTAATCTCAGAAACGGATGCAAAATATCCGGTGATGGATATTGGATACTTTTTGATGTCCAGGCACGATTTTCCACCTCCGAATCAGACGCAATTTCTGTGTGAAATATAAACAATTGCGGCAGGGACTTTTGATGATTCGCATTCACATAACAAATTGTTATTTTTACTTTTCAAGACAAAACGATAAACGGCTAGAGAGAGATAGAGAGAGATCGACCAGCCTCCATCACTTCTAAGTGCCCCGCAAATAGCAGCAATGGAAGTCATACATTCGATGGATTTATGGTCTGTTTACTGTGAACATCATTATTATATTAATTAATATTTATTTTCGATTCGAAAAAGTTCACTTTTTACGATTTGGCCAACGAGGGGAGGGGTCGATGCATGACAAGTGCGGGTGCGGGTGCCGTTGTTGGAAATGCGTTATCAGAGCACCTCCCAATTATTTTGTTTGATTATTGCGCTGAAAACTTTTGCTGTGGCGTTTTATTTTATTACAGTCATAAATTTGTTAAGCTGAAATTTATCGCTGTCAAATTGACAGATGATGTTGTTGTCTCACTTACGGCACTCGGGCGGAACTTTTAATAGCAAATATGTAGTTACGTTCGAACACTCGACTGACTCTCTGGCATTACCGACATTCGCAACGCAATGATGACTTATTAGCAAACTCTTTGAGAATCAACGAAATTAAAATGTTAATATTTATTTATTTTATTAGTTTTCTAATGAATGAACGTTTATATTAACACACAAATGTTAGTTTCACATTCAGATTTTGTTTGTGGCCCATAACTGTCGTTGTTGTTGTTGCTGTAGTTGCTGTGCTCATCTTCCAAATGTCGTAGTTGATAGAGAAGGAAACAGCTGCTGGACAAATCAAACAATTGTTGAAATTGAATCTCGTTACGAATTGAAACGATCAGCCGCATTGACGTCACTGCCTAGATTGTGTTTTTGGGGTAAACAAACTCATACAAAGAAAAATATACAATACTGAGGCAAA
>JAHXMU010022756.1:0-31243 GCA_019455685.1 Philornis downsi | reverse complement strand
AGTACATTGATGCAAATGTGTCTTGTATGACAAAAGACACGCGGCCATCTATTTTAATTTTCAGAATTAAATTCACCTAGTGGATACGGGGCGGTCCCAAAACTAGCCAATCCAGCAAAGAAGACACAAAAAAGTTTGGAAACATTTTCTTTATTTCCTTTTAGCATGCTACACTTCTTCCATAGATATTTAATTTTGTAAAACTCCTTAAAATTACCATCTACCGCAGACTTAACCATCTTCATCTTAACCACTTCTTCTACCTCAGACTAATCTAAAAATTTTACGGTAAAATCGGTCATTTGTATGGGGCGTACCAGAAAATGTGAAGCAATGTCCCGCATGATGTGTGTAAAATATGAAAAAATATGAAAATATGAAAGCTAAGCATATTTAAGTTAGTACCATAATTTCTATGGGAGATACCGCAAGAAGGATGGTTAATCGGTCGCTTTTCTGAAATCCTGTCGAGCATTATAATTGACAAAAAGTTATGTTACTCTACTCGACAGGAAAAAAACTAATTTCGGTAATCGTCAATTTGTATGTAAAGGCATGGACACCGCAGAGTCAACTTAAAATTCATGAGTCATATTTGGTCAAAAAATACCTGATACTTTCAATGCTTCATTTTTGTTTGTTACTTTTTCCGTATGAAATGATTTGTACCTTCGTGCCTTCGACTGAAGATATAATTATTTAATACTAGTGGACCCGGCAAACTTCGTTCTGCCTTCAAAGGCGGCAAATTAATGATTTACAATTTTCAGGATAGATGGTTCTGTATTTAAATTTTTGTTAGAAAAGTTTGGTTATTTAAATGAATGCTTTTAATACTTTTTTTGTAAAGTTTTTAAAAATTATTTAATTTAAGTCAATTTAATTGAGATTTAAAATTACTGCAACGCTTTCACATGTACAACGTTCTTTGTTTGTCTGTCGGGAAACATAGAAAAATGAGAAGTGAAATAAAGTCAGTATTTGAAAAACTTAAATTTTCCTATAACATGATCAGAAATAATGGTTTTTTAATTTTTGATTTCTTCGGGTGGTACCACGCCTATTTGTCCAATCCAATCCATATTTGCAGCAGAACTTACAATATGTAAACCAAACTTATATACCAAATTTTGTTCAAATACCGTTAGCAGGAGCAGAAATAATGGATTTTTAATTTGTGGTTTGTATGGGAGGTACCACGCCCCATTGTCCAATCCCGCCCATATTTGTAGCAGGACTTAAGATATGTACACCAAACCGATGTACCAAATTTTGTGCAAATACCGTAAACAGGAGCAGAAATATTGGATAGTTAATTTATGGTTTGTATGGGAGGTACCACGCCCCATTGTCCAATCCCGCTCATATTTGCAGCAGCACTTAAGATATGTACACCAAACCGATTTACCAAATTTTGTGCAAATACCGTAAACAGGAGCAGAAATATTGGATATTTAATTTATGGTTTGTATGGGAGGTACCACGCCCCATTGTCCAATCCCGCCCATATATGTAGCAGCACTGGAAACATTTACTACAAACATTTAAAAAAAGAATTAGCCAAATCGGTGTAGCCGTTTTACAATTTTAGATAAATCGAAAAAAGTGGGCGTAAAAGTGGGCGTGGTAAATTTTTCTTTCCATAAAAACCTAAGTTGGACTGCGACGAACATTTAAAAAAAAAATTATTAAATTCGGTCCAGCCGTTCCCAACTGATGTCCTTACCAACGAACGGCATTTGATTTTTATTTATATATGTAGATAAAGCTCTTATTTAAGTTATCTAAAATCAATCAAGTAGTTATCGATAAATATCCCAATGATTATTGTGAATAATTAACTGTAAGCTGAAGAAAATATGAAAAAAGCACAACTCGCACGGTGAGCATCTCAATCTCAGAAATCAATCTCTCCTTCTTTTATATATTTTATATATATTAAATCTTAACTTTACTTGTATAATTTCTCAACTTTGAGAATTTCTCAACTCTGAGAAATTATGCAATTATTTTAAGCCCGCCAATTCTTTAGCCCAGAACTTACTGCCCGGCACGGTGGAATTCTTCCTCAATTAATCAACTCCAAACCAATCCTACATACAGTCCACTATCTCTCTACTAAGTTGTATCACAACAAAACCGCCAGAGATTAAACCTGGATTAATCTCTTATCAAAACCAGTACAGTGTTAATACCCATCACAGCTTTAGTTATTTGGAAAGCATAAAATTTTTCCTTTTGAAGAGTGTCTTTCATAGCAGATTTCCATATGAAAAGTGTCTTCTATTGCTCGTTTTTATACGAAAAATGTTTTCCTTTGTGTTTTTTTTCTATATGAAAGCTATGTTTAATGACAATATTCTATATGAAGCGACGTGTTTACATTTACATCAGAGTTTCCTAGAACACTATTTTTGAGTGAAAATCTGTTTTCACTGTCGATATTCTTTTCCAAAATTATTGTCTAAGTGGAAAATGTTTTCTCAGATATTTTAGAAACATATTTATAACATAGAAAAGGGGATAATTGTTGGCTTTATTTTTAGGTATACAAAATCGCCCCTATGCAGAGTATGCACAATCACTGACTTAGAATGATGCCCCAATGTTTCTGGAGACGAAAATAATATTGTATTTTTTTACAAAACAAATGTAATTTTTACAAAATTATTTTGTGTTTTCTTTAACAATACTAAAATGTAATAACAAACATCAATTTATATTCAAAATAGAAAGGGATTGGTTGTTAGTTATTACTTAATGGTTGGTTTCCATCAAATGGCAATGGCAGTGGCAAATAACAATGGATTGCCGACATCAATTGAACTCTTATTTAAACTGCGTACATAGTTCCGATTTCAAATATAATGGATTGTATTAGCTCTAACGCAACTCTCGTGAACCAAAAATTAAAGGCAAATGTTATAATGTTAATATTTATAACTCAGTTTTATTTCAGCGAGAGACCTCTTACACGTATTGTTCAAAGTTGTTCAAAAAAAAAAAGTAGAAACTTAAAGTGCGTTGTAGCAGGTAACGTGAGTTAGACGTCGGTTTTATTATTCAGCATAAGAGTAATCGGAAGATTGGAAACTCTTGATGTAGTCAGATAAAACTTTCCAATCAAACCGAGAATTCAAATTCAAATTCAAACTTATTTCATTTAGTTTTAGAAATATTTCATTTTCTTAATTCAAACAGTTATAATTGAATATAGTTCAACACTGCGTACATTAGTAAACGTCAACTAAATCGCTCAACTACGCGTTAGTTTGAGGTATACAAACATCAGCTACGAAATAGTTGAAATTATAGTTCATTTCAACTACGTAATTTTTTGGGTGCAGTGTTTAAAACTAATAAATTATTTCCATTTCTGAAATACCCCTTTAACTAAAACTACGAAACTGATGGGAAATAAATGAAATGAAAACAGAAAGCAACCAAAATGTTTAGTCTTCAGTGCTTGCGTCGAGAAAAATAACTGTTAACTGCGAAAGTTGAAGGAATAATATAATGGTAGTTGCAGCATTAGTCTATGCAATGACTGCAGACGACCACAGAAAGTCCAATATGACTCAAAAATATATATTTTTTTCTTAATTGCTTTGAATGTTGATAGTTATAAACCAATATTTAATAATTTAAACCAAAACAAATTAGTATTAGTCTCAAATTAGTATTAGTATTAGCCTCAGCGTCTTGTAGACTTTATAGAGGCGAGTTAGCAATACTGAGAATATTACATTATTTGCAATATTTTAAGATGAAAGAGAAAAAAGGAAAAAAAATATGTATATTTAGAATGGAAATTACTTATCAATTCATTTTCTAAATTACAAGTTCTTCTACGTTGCGTAACAAATAAGTTTTAAGCAAAGTTTTAAAGAAATTCTCGTTTCAGCCTTTAAATAAGGAGGTATGTAAATGATTAAATTCTTGACTTCCTGAAAATTTTAATCGTTGTTTTGTGGTTTCAAACAAACACCTTATTAAGCTTAGATTGCTACTGTTTCTTGTATTGAAACTGTTTTGATTTCAGGTTCATTTTATATAGGTAATATGATGGCCTATACTACGAACGCATTTAAAAACGTGTTTATGTGCACAAGTTTTTCTTATCCTGATAGTTGTAAGTTTTAATTTTTAAGTACACGCCCACCACAGCTAAGGAAAGAGCTTTCACTCCACCGTTCTAGCAGTGTAATAAAACAGTATTCTAACTCTCAGCTAGCAATCGCCCAAGTATCAGTACTCATTTTACATTCGATATATAAACTACTTATTTGAACGTTTAAAGTCCCTGTTTGGTAAAATAATCTCCATTTTGTAGACCCCAGAAATAAAAGGTGAAACCTTGCCAATAAATGAAAATCATTGGACTGTACATATCTTTAACCCCCGTGTTTCTCATTCTCTTTCATATGAAATAACACACTGTCCGATCAACCCTCCGTATTAACAAAACATATAATAAAAACTGCAGTTTACAGATTCGACAGTCGAAAATGTCATAAGAAGATTTGCCACTATTTTCAATGCCTTTGACTGAACCCTTTGCATAGATTTTAATTCCCCACTTTTCCTATATCCGTATACAACAGCCAATTAATTAAAATTGTTTTGGATCATCCCTTTGCTGAATCCATATTGAAAACCACTTAATAAATTGTTTTCCTCAAAATATCCTGATATTTAATTATATAATATTCGTTTAAATATGTTATTAATTACTGGCAAAACAGAAATTGGACTGTAGTTGTAGAAACGTTTTTTTTTGACTCATCTTTTGACTCATCAAATATATTATACAATAATTGATGGGGTTTAAATAAAATTTTTGGTTAAGCATTATTTTAGTAAATATTTCGAGCATATTTTTCTCACTCATTCATCCTATTTTTTTTTTAAATATAAAAGAATTGTTATAAAAAACATCCATAAAATTCGTAAAAAATTTTTGAGTTTTCTAAGAAATGTGAACAAAATGAAGACTTATCGATGGAAATGAAAAAAATATTTAAAAAATTTATTATAATATAAATCTGCCTATAACTCAATGAGAAAACAAAACAAAAAAGAAAGTAACCATGCTGTCCCATCATATATGTAGGTGTGTTAAAAGAATCTCTAAAGCAGAAACAAATTGGAAATGAATGTCTTTAAATTGGAAATGAAGCATCAAATCGTAAAATAAAATTATGGTTTCCAAGGAATGTTTCTTTTTTGATTTGTAAAAACCAAAATCGACATCATGGTCTTAAATACTAATATGTGGATAATATATGGCATCAGTTTATCGAAACCACTTAGAGACCTGTGAAAACGAAGTTATTTATGATTAGACAATGCATTTATTTATCGTACAATTTAGCGATTTTTTATTTAGACATGTTTGTGAACTCGCTTTGTTGACATTGCATGATGGAAGCATCAACTTAAAGTAAAAACAAAATAAGTTATTTTAACGATTAGACGGTCTATTGCTGAGTTATGGACAGATTTATATTTGAGTACAATTTTAAGGGGGTTTTTTTCTTTATAAATTTGAAGGTTATATTGGAAAAAGCATACGCTTACGAGGGCATTCCCAAAACTAACCTTCCTAACAAAGAAGACCCCACAAAGTTGGAAAAAATTTTCTTTATTTTTCAACATAATCTCCTTTCAGCTCGATATATTTTTTCCAGCGATATTCAATAGCTTCTATATTCTGTTTGTCGTAACAACTGTCAATTGTTTGTTTGTCGTGAAAGCTGTCAAATAGACATCAACCATAGACTCCACCTCTGCATTGTTGGCAAATCTCTTACCATCGTGCCATTTTTTCAAGTTTAGAAAGAGAAAATAGTCCAAGAGAGCTAAATCTGGCGAATAAGGTGCGTGATGAAGCAATTTGAATTTTAATTAATTAGTTTTGGCCATCGCAATAGTGGATGTGTGAACTGGAGCATTGTCTTGATGAAATAACACTTTCTTTTTCGTCAAATGCTGCCTTTCCCCATAATTGCATCGCCCAAACGTTGCAATAAATTAGCATTATATTCGCCGTTGATGAGTTTTTTTTCTGAAGATAATCCATTAGAATAATTAGCCCATGCGCATCGTAAAATACTGACGCCATGATCTTGCCTGCAGAGGGAACTGTCTTTGTTTTCTTTGGACACAATTCTTCCATTCCAGTCCACTGCTTTGTCTCAGACCTTTGCCTCAGGTTCGAAGTGGTGGACCAAAGTCTTATCCAGGGTTATAAATTGACGCAAATATTCGGCTTTATTGCAGTGAAACATTCGTCAAACATTCGACTGATAGTTTTTCACGACGCTGTTTTTGTTCTACTGAAAGCAACCGCGGCACCCATCTCGCACACAGTTTTCTCATCTTCAAATCTTCGGTCAATGTACGACGTATAGAAGTTTTTCCTAGTTTTTTTTTAGGAGCTCACGCTGCTAAAATATCTTCAGCCAACGATCATCCAATACCATTTTGTGGATTTTCTTAACCATTTCTGGCGTGGGCATCTCAATTTTTCGACCACTACGGTATTTATCTTGACATCCTTTCTTGCTGCTCAATATTTTACGGTCGTAAACGAAGGAGCAGATTACACCAGAGTAGGATCTAACTCAGCTTTATTATTGATTGGACTGAGATTTTTTAAATGACAATATTGAATTAGATAGTGGTGACCAATTTTTTCCATGTTTACAAATTCACTGAGATCGTTTAATTTTGATGGCTTAATTAAAAATACTAAACAACGTGGCGCCTTGAAACTTGCAAATCTACTAAAGCTTTTTCTTAAATCATCGTCTATGTTTTGCTTTGCAGCTGCTATAGTGGAACAACAATTACAGCAATGGCTGAGTTTCATATTCTGACTCTGCAGGTTGATCCCTGCCTATACAAAGTTAGGCGAAGGTCTTTCTTAATATTAATCTGCTCTGCAACCTTTTTGACGTACTTACGGAGAGGATAACGAGGAAAGTTGCAGTTGGAAATAATTTGTTCACCAAAATAATTTTTTGATAGTATCTATAAGCCAGATCGGCAAGTTTTGGGACCGCTTCCATATTATGCATATAAAAAATGTAACTTTTTTGAATTAAACTAATTTGGATTTTATTTTACCCCTAATGAAATCCAAATTGTATTAAGCTTTTAATCTTTTTCACGAATTATTTCATTATGAAATAAATTCAAAAGTTTCATTTCATATTTAGAAATTATTTCATTATATTTTGGGGTGATTTCATTTTTATACTTTGGTTAATGTCATTGAGTTCAATGTGCGCGAGTTTATGATCAATGAATTGTGTTCAAAAATTCTCTTTCCTTTCATAGAGATATTATTTAAAGTATACTATTTATTAGCAGCAACATTAACAACGAATTACCGATTCTTTTGTTTTTATAAAAAAACAACTTATTGAGGCATGCAGTCAAACAACAATTCTTTTGCTTTAACATAATTAATTATTATAATTTGCTAATTTAATATTTACAACTACTTTGTTTATATTTTCATTAAAGCGCCAGCGAACTGACAGAAATAACGTCAATAAATAGAATGGCGCACATATTCAGACACACATACACACACAAACAAACACAGACAGCATACATACTTGTACATTGAAAATCAGATAAGTGTATAAGTAAACCTTTTAATTAGTCCTTGTGTGTCGCGGTGACGATGATTGTGCTGCAACATCATCAAAGCCATCACCAAACTCTGGCATCGACAATCAGCTAAAGGCATCAACATCATTATCGCCACATAATGACAAACATTTCTTTATATTATAATATTAAAGTTTTCAATGCAAATATCAATTATAATACAATATGTTAACAGTTTGTGGCAGAGAATTCATTGCAAATTGTTGTGGGCTGCAACAGCTGTTGACATTTAATCAAAACTTAATTGTCACTTGGTTTGATATATTTTGAGCTCATTTTTGATGACAATAATCTTTAATTAAATGTTGTTAACACTTTGTTGTGGTGCACAGTAACATGGTTGAATTCATTCAATTCCAAAGTTAATGGATTACTACAAATTACTGTTCATTTAGTATTCATATTTCGAGTTGCAGTCCAATTAATTTTAGTGAAATTAAAAAATTAGTGAGAATTTCATTAGAGCTTTTGGACTTCTCATATATCAAAAGAAAAACAAATTAAATAAAGAAGATGGAAATGTTGTAGGCAATTTTTAGAATATCTGTCCATTGACTGAAAGGAAAGAAATTTCATATCGGTGTAAATCTGCATAACTGCATAATTATATTTTCATCTGAAATAATAGAAATATATAAGGTGTAGTAAACAAGAAATGCACAAGTCCTAACAAGAACGCAAGTTTTGAATTTTAAATAAAATATCGTAAATTAGACAGAATGATTTTATGTATGGAACAACACATCGGGCAAATGGCCGCCGCGTCTTTGCTGGCACAGACGCGATCTTTTAATGTCATTTTCAAAGACCATTTTGCATAAATGCCGCGGTATTTCATTAATGCAGCGTCCAATTTCCTGTTTTAAGACTTGAGTCGTCGTTGGCTTATTCGCGTAAACCATCGACTTCAAAAAACCCCAAAGAAACAAGTCTAATGGTGTTAAATCGCACGATCTAGCCTGCCAATTCTGGTCTCCAAAACGCGAAATAACACGATCGGGAAATGACTGATGCAGCATTTGATTTATTTCTCTGGCTGTATAACATGTGACGCCCTCTTGTTAAAACCACCTGCCCTCCACATTCATTTCTTCAATTCTAGGTACAATAACAATTGTTCAAATATCAAACAATGACACTTCAAATGGCACCAAATTTAAATCTTGCGTTCCTGTTGGTACACCCTTTATTGTGCATAACATTGAAGGCTTTATTTAGCACAGTTAGAATGATCCGATTTGGATCATTTTGTTTGATAACTTGTTCGTATTTTGAAGGTAATTCTATTATGTCTCTCTCATAGAAGTTCTCGTTTTTATTAGCAAAAAACTGGGACAGTCGATTTTCAAAAGGCTTTTCTTAAAGCGAATTTTTTGCCGGCAAAATCATTCGCCGCACACAAGAACAAATGGTAACCACTTGGTGCCAGATTCGAACTATAAAGTGAAAGTTTTAAGAACCTCACGATGAAACTCCAGGAAATTCGGTCAAGTCATTACCAATGTGTGTGGCCTGCTGTTGCCCTGAGGGGACGCATTCTCTCTTATTGGTCAAAGCTAGCCCATTTCATCCTTCAGACGTTGCAGCTGTTCATATTACAGATACGAATTATAAAGCCGACCGTAGGAGAGCAGTTCATAGTAGATGATTCTATACAAATCCCACCGTTTGTTTAAGATCATCGTTATTAGACAACGACCGTTTTCGCTTGACATTGCCAACAGTCACCATTAGAAATGGATCGATTATGTTCCGATTCAGCAGAGATTCGCAGATGGAAGTTTGTTCCATGAGGTTTTTCTTTGTGTTACCTCGTGTGTCAACCATACATCCAGCTTTCTGGATACCGCCTTGTGCAAGTGATTCCAAATGCATGACGGTTGGACTTGGCGATTTCCATTATCTTACCGGTATTTTCGACGACTGACCTTCCAGGGTATGGTGCATTTCTATAATCAAAATTACCAGAACAGCATCGAAGAAACCCAAATAGCACATTATTACCTTTTACAGCATCAGCACTATAAATAATATTCACAGTTTCAACCGCCTGGTTTGCGATTCCGCTGGTATCGAAGAAAAACTGTAAAATGTGACGTATTTTCTTATTTCTGGTGCCCATTTTTGACGCTCGTTCAAACAATACTAAGTCATGCAATCACAAAGATATCTGAGTAATTTTTCCAGCACGAAATCTTATCTTTCTAAAGCCTTCCAGCGTAATCTGATCGCATGTATACATCCCGAGATACAGATTATTAAAGCCTTCTATAGGAGGAACAATGCGTTTGTTTTTACTACACCTTAAAATTTTCCAAGGGACTCTTTCGCCACACTTCGTTGGCGTTGATGGGTCAATGACCTCAAACAAGAAGTTTACAATACATAATCAACAAATTTTGATGATTCAAAGCAGTGGTTGTGAACGACAATTGAGTCAATTTCAGCTGCAGTTCAACAGGCAATAATGGACAGTGATGTCGCACCATGTGCCAACGTATGCTTAAAATCCATTAAGAAACTTAAAATTTTACATTACTTTCGAACGAATCATGACAAAATTATCTACATTAATTAAAAAAGTTTTTTGATTCTGTTTTCCTGTTTTATCGGCTCGAATTCGTAAAACGAAACTGTAACGTTTTCTCGGACCCCAATGTTTTAATGTTGATTTATACAGGGTGGGTCATATGAGTGTTGGCAATTTAATTCTTCAATTTCTCGGTAACGCGCGGCGCGGGGTGGCGGGGGGATATGTTGTTCGCTGCGTCACTTCTTGGAAATTTAGTCGCCATGGAGCCGTACACGGGAGTGCAGCGTGCATTTTGTGTCCAAGCGTATTACGAAAACAATAAATCAGTGATTACTGCACGACGTTTGTATCGGCATGAACACGGTTTACATGATTTAATTGAAGTTCCAAGGGCCAATGTGATACGAAAATGGATCAGAATGTTCGAAACAACCAGCTCAACAGTACCAATTACGGTTCGTGGTCGCCCACCCTGTATTTCACCTGGCGCACCATATCATTTGATAGGGCCGAAAAAGTTCAATTTTTATATCTTTACCGGAAGGAATCATGGCAAAAATCATCTGATATGGCCAAAAATGTAGCACCTAGAAAGATGCATTTAAAGTATCTGTCATCGCGGGAAATATCCAAACGTTTGTAACAAAAAAGCTGGCTTGGGTCCTTCCGAGCGGGAAAGCCTTAACCACGAGGGGCCATCCCACCGTAAATTATTTGATATCAGACCTCGAGCTAAGCAGCCACGAGTCGCGATATCAGCCGGGTTATCGTGTGAAATGACAATTATCAGTACCAACTCTTTCCTGTATTAAGGACACTCAATTTGCGACAAATTTAGGCCAATGGCATGAGGGCTTTTAAAGCCAGGATAAGACAATCTGTCCAGCAAAATGTTTGGTGTCGAGTTTCAATTCTTTCCGAAGAGTATCGACCATTCTTGATAATAGAGATGCACTGCAGAGCCTAAGACGGGGCACAGTTTCGACTGGTGCCACTTTCGTTTTTGCCGCAAGCAAATGTGTAGTAATATGACTGTCAGTGTCTTGAATACGTATGTACAGTGAAGCCACATATGATTGCACTCCGAAAAGTGGGTTAAAACCCACCCATCAAAGGATTTAAATCCTCTAGATTTCACTATAATCAAACAAAAACATTTGTGGGATGGGTTTTAAACATTCATCCCAATCGGTTTTGTCTTTCCAAATGTCTTGCATTATTATTTTAGCGACAATAATTTTAGAGACCAGCCATCCCACAGGATCAAATGCACAAAACCGATCGTTTTGCATATATAGTTACGAAAGAGGTTGGATCAGGTTTGAAAAAGAACGCACTGGCTTCAATACTAAAATACTATTTTGGGCAAATCTTCTAATAAATGGTATACGTTTGGAGTCCATTTACGAAGATTAAATCCAGCAGCAGACAGAACTTTGATAAGTTCATCGCGATTCCATAACAGAGTCAACACTGTTATGTTATGAGCGCCTCCTAGAACGTTATCAACATACATATGTGATCTTATAATATTGGCTACAGATGGAAATTTAGCTTCACAATGCGTTGCTATTTCCAATAGAGTTCGAATAGCAAGATAGGGGGCGCAATTCACGCCAAAGGTAACCGTGTTCGTTTCGTAATCATGAACTTCATTATTAGGGTCTTTACGCCAGACAATTCTCTAATAGAAGGTCTGATTCGGATTAATCAGTATCTGCTGGTATATTTTTTCAATGTCCGTATTGAATACATATCGGAAGAGTCTCCACCATCCGGTGTTAGAATAGTTAGATCGGTCATAAGAACCGGTCCTGTTTATAGTATATTGTTGAGGTTTACCTTATTAGGGGTGGGACATAACTCTAATTTTGGTTGTGGCGCTGTCGGGTTTAAATACGGCGTGATGTGGAAGATAATATGTCGGCTTTAAGGGAGATATTGAAAATGACGATATAATTTAAAGGCGCATATCACAACAACACTATTCACAAATGGTGGTGATTTTTCAAGATTTATTCGCGAGAATGAGATTATAGTTTATTTATTTCATTCACTTACGTTCTACGTTCTCACTATTTATCCGAGTAAAATATCTGAACCTTACCTTGGTTTCCTCGGTATTTTTACGTTCAAATGCAGGGGAAAATGGATGTCCCAATGGCGGGATGATCAGGTTCTAGAAGAAATTATTTGCATATTTAATTTCTTTGAACGAGCGGCTCGTTATCCGGTACCAATGACCAACAAAATGTTATCGTGGGAAAGAGTAATTAATTATCCAAACGTTTGTAACAAAAAATAAAACTCAAGTAAATTTTGGGTTTTTTGATATCGGGTATATTACGGGAGAAAAATTACCTTCGGTGTTTTTTAGATAAGTGATTAATTGAGAAATTTGCTTTGACATTTCTTTTCATCCTTCGTTATATTTTAGGGCTGCCTCTAAGAGTAACAATTTAAACTTGCGAACTATAGGGTGCCCGCCTAGACAGTATCACTTGTTGCCGTTTTAAGTCAATTGAACGATATCCATTTATAGATACAATAACTGTCACGAATCGTTATAAAACTTCTTAAAACTTTGATTAGTCTAATATTTGATCTGATCGTATCCGGTTGTGGTTAATGCATTATATCGAAGCAACCCTTCTGTTAATTCGCAGACAAATTGATTGCCTTTCCGAAATTTAAATTTCTTTCCGTACCTCTTAATTCGTAATCTGCAACAATTCAAATTTTTATCCATTGTTTTGCTTTATAATTTTTGGTAAAATTGAATAAAACTATGCTCGTTTTAATAAGTTCCAAACAAATGACCGATTTAAACAAAAAAATTCTTAGATTCACATATTCAACCCGTTTACGTTAAATTCAGTTGAATTTGGCAAACGTTAAGGTTAAGTCTAGAAACGAAAATGGTTCTCATTAACATGACCTTTCTGGTGACTCCTATAAAAATTGACCGATTTTCTCCTATATTCCAATTTCCTCCCAAATGCTTTGACTTAATAACCTGCATTTTTGTTTATTGATATGAAAATTTCCTTCCGAATTCCTTCGAATTAATCGATTTAATTCATATTTTCTTAGCCTCATATCTTTTAAGCAGTTATATATGAGTAGGTCAGCCTACCTAAGTGACATTTTTGAACTGGTTGTCTTATCTTTTGGTTGTCTTATCGGTTGCCTGTGGTGCGGTAATTAGTTCACGAGATAGTTGTGTTTTTCCTTTGGTAAAACAATTTTTTCATCACCCAAAGGAATCCTTTTATACGGCCGTACATCTTCTTAAGATTTGGCAAAGCAAAATATTTTACTGGGTCACAGTCGAAAATTGTATATGGACTATGTCGGCTTGACACTTTTTGTACCTACATCACAAATCGAAACTCAATTTATTCCTTGTAAATTCTGATTCGGGGGCTGTAGTATAATGGCTTGTATTTTTATGTTCATTTGGTTGTTTTATAAAGCTTTGCAGAATTTAAAAACTTGACCGTCCACATTTTCTATTGTTCATGTCTTTTAGTAGCATTAAATCTAACTAAGCCTTGCTCATGTTGAGCATTTAGGAAAAAAGTAGAGTCCGGGAATGAAAATGGAGCGCATCCACACATCTCTTTTATTACTTTTCAGGCAATGTTTCCAGTGTTATTTCTAGTTAAATGACTGCAACAATAATGCAAACAATAATGCCGTGTTATCGCTCAAATTATGTTTGATCCATTCGGTAGTCATCGGAGTCATCGAGAATTGGATAGCTATAATGTGCGCCATCCATTGTTTTGGGCTTTCAAACTAAGTAATAATTCACATGTGATGCAATTTTAATAAAATTTTCAAATAAAATAAAAAATTTATTAATATTTAACACAAAATTTGCTTAATTCAATTTTAACGTCTTCTCATTTGCATTGCAAATCCTTTTATAACAAAAATTAGAATTTATCTTACGATTATTTCTTTGAAACCGAAATCGAAGTAAATTTAAAAAAAGAGTACCTGTGTAAAATTAACAGCTTATGCAATAACATAAATTATCTATTAATTTAATTAATAATTTTTATACTTAAAAATCGAATGTAATGAATACCCAGCGTTGAAAACTAATTTAGTTTAAACTGCTTATGCCAAAAGTTATATTCATGAGTTTATATTAAACTGGCATAAATCGACAATTCGACAATAAATTGCACCAGTATGTGTGTGTGTGTGTGTGTGTATTAAAACGTTTCATATTACAAAGCAATACTCAAATAATGTAGCAACATACATAAATATAGCATTGATTGGCATAGAAACACATGCACATATCTCTACTAGCTGGTAACGGAATCGGCAAGGCCCTCTCCATAGAAAGCGTACTGGTGCGGCTTGTTTTCATTCACTTTCTCAATTTCCTAACATATGAATGCACTACAGAAAGACAAATAAATATTACTAACGACAACCTTAACTAGTGAAAAGCCAAAATTGAAAACTATTCTAAAGAAATAATCGAATTTCAAAATCATATCTACTGAAATTATTTACTTGAATAGATAGGGAGAGCCTTAGTTTTCAAAAATAAAAAAAAAAATTATGTTATTCATCAATTTCTATTTTATCTCCTTCAAAGTAGTCCCCCTTAGATATAACACACTGCCAGCGTTTCTTCCAATCTTCTAAGCAGTTCTGATATGCACTTTTTGCTATGTCCTTGAGTTCTCTCAGCGATTCGATTTTTATCTCCTCAATCGTCGCAAAATGCCGTCCTTTCATGGGTCTCTCCAATCTTGGCAACAGAAAAAAGTCAAATATGGTGAAAGCGGTGGCTGAGGCATGATAACGCTGTTGTTTTTGACCAAATTATCTCTCACAAGCAAAGATGAGTGGGCAAGTCCATTGTCATGATGCAAAAGCCATGAATTTTTTTCCACAATTCCGGGCGTTTTTTCCGTATTGCTTCACGCAAACGGCGCATAGCTTCAAGGTAATACTCCTTATTTACCATACGACCTTGTGGTAAGAACTCCTGATGCATTACGTCATTGTAATCGAATAAAACAGTGAGCAAAACCTTTGACATTTGACCAAACTTGGCGTGCTTTTTTTTTTGGTTTGGCTCTTCTGGACTCTTTTCAATTGGGACGATTGGGCTTTGGTTTCGATGTCATAACCATACTCGTATACCCATGATTCGTCACCAGTTATGAGCCTTTTAAGCAAATCTGGATCATCGTTGACGTCATTCAAAATTCAGCAATTTTGGAACGAACTTCGCTACCACATGCTTCATGCCCAAAATTTCCGAAAAGATTGCATGGTATGAGCCAACCGATATGCCGACATCCTCAGCAACTTTTCTAATTATGATTCGTTCTGTATTTGGTGGGACAAGGTCGGTGTTATTTATTACAAGCTGTTGAAACCATCGCTGGGTATTGGTATCGACTTCAATTAATGCGATTGAGCCAAGCTCTGCGCGAGAAACGCCCAATAAATGGGAAGAGGCACTCAAAAGTGATTCTTCAGCATGAAAATGCTCGGCCTCACGTGGCCAAGCTACTTAAAACCTACCTGGAAACGCTGAAATTGGAAGTCTTACCCCTTCCCCCACATTCTCCAGATATTGCGCCCTCCAATTATCATTTGTTCCGTTCGATGGCACACGGTCTGGCTAACCAGCAGTTGTACTCATATGACGACATCAAGGAATGGTTAGATTCGCGAATAGCCTCAAAAGAAGAACAGTTTTACTGTGACGGAATTGGAGTTTTGCCAGAAAGATGGTTAAAAACTAATACCTAGCGATGAGCAATACTTTCAATGTATCATTTGTAAACATATTTTCATAATAAATTTGAATTTTTATTAAAAAAAAAACAGCAAGAACTTAGTTCCGCATCAATATAAAAAACGTAGATATGTGCTTTGTCACTTCCGGTGCTCAGTTCTTCTTTGTAAAAGGACATTGGATAAGTCACCTGGCTGAAATTATTTTGAAAATATCAAAATAATTGATTCTAATTCGAGCTAATTGAATATGTAATTGCATTAGTAGAAGTCAATTAGATTTCTAATTGTAAAAATAAACCAATTTTTTTTGGTAATGGCAACTAATTGCAATTAGTTTTACAATTAGAATAAAAATTTCAATTATCTAATGGGAATTAGTTGAACTAATTCTATTTGTATAATGAATTAGAGAATTTCACAAAAGAAGGTTAATTAGCAATCATTAGCATTATCTAATCATTATTTAACATGTATGCTTCCAATATACAATAAGAAGATCGATCTATGATTATTTAGAAAGAAAGGCAGAAGGCCTCTGTGATGGTTATGGTCATTAAAAACATGCCCAATAAAGGGCGTTGAGGATTTGAATTTCGTAGCTGTGTAGATACAACAAGTATATGTGCTTGTGTTCAGATATGAATATCATAACTGTTATGGCTTCAGGCAATGAATAATACATGTGTATATGTGTATTCACAGTATCCTTGTGTTGTTGCTACATACTTCATGTCTAGTGCATTTGCATCTTCCGCATCGATAACACTACGCAACAGAATTGAGGTTTTTGCTTTTGGTGTAGACGATGCTATTGAAATTGAATTAATGCATAACACTGCATTTAGTACAATTGAGTGAATGATACGAAACCAGGACTACATGTGTTAAATTAGATAATGTTTATGAGGGATAGCAGAAACGTTATCCGATCGAAATTTTCATTACAATTAAATTCTGTTAGTAATCACTGAAGTTACTGCAGTCTATGTACTTGTTTTCGCAGGGGAAAAAACTAATTTTTGAAGGTACACGAATGGTCGTCTTAGTGAAATCTATTTGAACTCGCAAAACCAGGTTTACCAAATGCGTGACGTGTATGAAATTTGGCTGATTTCAATGTAACTATCTGAAAGATATGATGCTTAGAATATATGGGTTAAATCGATCATTTGTTTGGGAGATACCAAAAGAAATGTGGTTATTTCGTCGATTTTTCTCAGATTTTTGCAGCTACATACTTTGAAGCAATACAATGAACAGAAATTCAGGTTGCCGCAGTCTACGAGTTAGGAGTTACAGAGAAAAAACTGAAATTCGGAAAATTGGTCAATTAGTATGGGAGGTACTAAAAGGGCCGTGGCAATACAGACTATTTTTCAAAATTTCAAAATTTTTACCAAGAACTATAAGGTGCAGAGGTGAACCTAAATTAAGCTGCTGAAGTGCAGGGGAAAAAAGAATAAATTGAATTTCGCAAAATGGCAACTATGTACGGGAGATATCAGAAGGGGACGATAAAGCGATCCATTTTCATTCTTGGTCCCTACTTAAGAAATTTCTCAAAGTGTACCAAATTTAGCAGATAAGAATGAAACTATATAAAAGATATGAACATACAAAATATATTGGTTAAATCGGTTATTTGTATGGAAAGTGTCAGAATGGTTATGATAACAAATCGATTTTTTCAAAATTTACTAAGAATTACACAAAAAAGAAGCAATGAAATTTAGGTTGCAGTGGTCTACGAATTTCAAATAACGAAATTCAAACCTTAAAAGGCCTTTCATCGGCTTTGATAACTCATTACTCAACTCAACATTACAGAAAAGTGCGTTTTCGGAAAAACTCGTCAATAGTAAGTAGATATAGCCAATTTACAATATCCGGCTTATAATCTGAAAGAGTACAGGGTAAAGTTTTATAAAGTTTTTCCGCAGTTATCGTGTGTACCAGCCAGTCGGACAGACAGGCATCGCCCCATCGACTTAAAAAGTCATGAAACGTATTTCGTCAAATGATACTTGGTACTTTAAACGATTCCTGTTGGGTGCTACACTTTTGCCGCATCAGCTGATATGAATCTTCACCCGAAGGAATAGACGTGTACATGGCAACTAGTACCGAAATTTCAGTCAGGAGAACTGACTTACATATTACCTTAATTCAATGTTCTTTTGTGTTGCTGTAAGAAAAAAACTCGCAATTAAAGTGCAATAAAAAGTGTAAAATTGTAATTTGTGAAGTCTAAAGTTTGCTGTAGCAAATTCATATAGTTTGTTTAACATGCCAGAGTACAAAATTCGTTGTCAGTTACTCAATTTGAACATTCTGATGCAGAGAAGAGTGGAATATAATATTATATTTAACAGGGATATTATTGACAGTAGAATTGACTCTCCAAAGCTTCTGCAACTAATACGCCTTAATAGGTATACGAGGAATTTGAGGAAACATAAACTTTTTTATGGAAATTTTCGTAGATATAATTATGGTTTAAATGAAATTGTGACGAAAAGTCTTATTTTATCCAGCAACGCTTGCAATCATTTAGATTTTTTTATCAGTCGCTCCATTTTTAACCACTTTTCGACTATATTATGTTAGAAGTAGAATAATTATTAAAGTAAGAATTAAGTACATAATTGTAAGAATAGTTTTGTAAAAGTTCAGCCCTACAGATTGAAATATATAAATAAATAATTCTTGTTTTTATTATTATTTATTTCTTCTATCATATTTACGTTTAAAAAATATTTAACAAATTTTAATATTTAAAAATTTTGAGAAATAACTAAAAGTATTGCAGCAAGAATATATGTTTTTTTTTTTGAAGTAAGAATCGTTTTCCATGAAAGAGAATCCAGTTAAAGGAAAAAGATAGGACAAAACCTTTTAAATAGGCAAACAAAAAATTGAGTTTAACGCTTCTACAGTATTTGTTAACGGCATTAATTCATAAAAGATATCACAACTGTTCCTCTAAAGTTCTTATCACTCCATGGGTTGATAACTTGTTTTGGTTTTTAAATTTATCATTTATTCTGGCAATAAAGTTATGTAGCATGTCTTCCTTAAAACGTTCATGCAACATCAGTGTTGGAAACCTCATGTTTAAGTCATATACTTGTTTTAGGTTTTTATTCTGGATAGCTTGAAGTTTTCTGAAGTGAGTTTTGGCACATCTTTTAGACCAGACCAGACAGCCATATGTCATTGTTGGTCGAATGCATATCTTGTACAGGGTGGCGCAATAGAACGTGCGTATTTAAAAAATAGATTACAAAATAAATACAAAAGGTATGGTTAAAATAAATCTAAGGCATTGTAGAGTAATAAATGGAGTTTATTTTTAAAAAATAACATCATCTAAATGGTGACCCTCTCTACGACGGCACTCCTCCAACCGCAAACGAAAATTATTGAAAACTTTCTTTAGTAATACTGGTGTAATGGCTGCCATTTCACCACGGATATTCTCCTTGAGCTGAACGATGTTTCTTGGATTATTACTGTAGACTTTGTGTTTGAGGTATCCCCACAAAAAAAAAAAAGTCAAGAGGCGTCAAGTCTGGACTACGTGAACTTGAACTTTCAATTTCTGGAGCCAAAAATCTGTCCAACATCTCAACATAGCGTTCCGTATTAACCGTGACGTTTTGGCCCCGCGCATTTTCGAAGAAAAAAGGACCAATTATTCCTCTGGCAGAGATTGCTGGGCATACTGTCACTTTAGGACTGTGCAATGGTTTCTGGTGTTTGATTTTGGGATTTTCACTGTTCCAGTAACGAAAATTTTGACGGTTTACGAACCCATTTATAAGGAAATGAGCCTCGTCAGGGAAAAGGATATTATCAAAATTGAAAAATCGATTAAGCATTTCATTAGCAAATGCGAGCCTTGCTATGAAACCAGACTCTTTCAATTCTTGTGTTAATTGCAGCTTATATGGATGCAGTTTAAGATCCAATGTTAAAATTCGTTGCAAACTTCGTCGCGATAATTGTAAGACAGACGATCTCTTGTGAGTCGACATTTGTGGATTTCCTCGTACTGACTTCATAACTCTCTCAACATTGTCCTCGGTCCTAGATGTTCTTGGGCGACCATTTGCTTGTGGTTTAAATGTTGGACCGGTCTCTTCAAAACGCTTTAGCCATATTTTAATTAAATTAGCACTCGGAGCTTAACTAATTCGCCGTACTCCATATTCAGCACAATATAGTCGCCTAGCAGCAATATATGAACGAGAGTTCTCGTAAAATGCGCGCACGCAAAATGCGCGACGCTTCCCGTCGAAGTGATTCATAGCGACTAAAACTCCATGAGCCCGCCAACCCAACGATGTAGGCGCCCCCCGCCCGCGCCTTTTCTACCCCGCAAAAAAAGATGATGCAATATGCACGTTCTATTGCGCCACCCTGTATAATAGCAGTTTATTTTTGGTACTTAATTGGGATCTGCGATTGATCAGGAGGAATAATGCTCGGTCATATTTTGCAGCTTTGTCCGCAGCATGAAGCACATGTTCTTTAAAGTTCAAATTTTTGTCCAATATTATGCCCAAATATTTGACCGAATTCTGCAGAGGAATACCTGTGCCACATATGTTGACCGTTGCTGAAGGAGTTCGTCTCGGCGATTTATTGAAGGGGAAAATTATGGCCTGTGTTTTCCTCATATATTAAGAGATAAGAGAGGTTTTTTCATTTTTCTATAATTGAGTTTGAGACTTTATCACTTGTCAGACATTATTGCTGTGTCGCCCGCGTATAAACAATTTGAAATCGGAAGTAAATATGGAGCACAAAGTTGGTGACAAAACAGAACCTTGTGGAACGCCTGCTGTTATCTTTCGAGACCAGGATTGCTCGTCGTTCACACTAACCATGAATAGTCTTTTGGACAAAAAACTTCGTACAATTTTCTGTAAATAAATGGGATATCCAAATTTATGGAGTTTAAATATTGATCCGTTATGCCAAATCGAATCAAAAGCTTTTTTAATGGCCAGGAATACCATTCCTGTACTTTTCCGCTGTATTTCATTATTAAAAACCGTATTTACAACTCTTTTGACTTGATGAATTGTCGAATGTTGAATAAATAAATAAAAAGAGCCATGGTTGCATGATAGATTTTTATCCCCCATTGTAAACAAAACAATGTAATGGATAAAAATACAGACTATTATAGCCGAGTAATTAGAAATTACAGAGAATTGACGGAATTTCGAAAAATCAGTTGACTTGTGAGAGAGGTGCCAGGAATGGGTGTGACAATGAGTTCCGTGGTTCATCATTGTGGAGCTACAATAAGTTCATTTTGTGGAACTACATTAATCCAATTGAATGTGTAAAAATTGATATCTTGGTTTGTATTAGATTCGAGTCTTTAGTATCCTAATGTCTTCATCCGCAGGAATGAAGTTGTATGTCATTTGATGCAGAAAAAATTTACAATTCCGGAAGAAAACGTGTAAAGAATTAAGTATATTTTAATAAAATGCGTTTAATGACTGTTTAAGTAAATTGAGCGATGTCCGACTATCTGGAAGGCTTGCTGAGACATATAATAATTGCCATAAATCATTACGAAGTTTCCTGAACTTGGCACAGTCTAATCTTTTGCTAGATCGTAGCTGAGGATTGTAAATAAGCTACATAGGCCTACCCCTTCTAATACCTCCCATACAAATTGACAGAATTTCAGAAATTCAGTTTTTCTTACATAATTCTACATTTATAAATTGGAGTAATTTAAATTTGTGTATACTCGTATTGCTTTGGTTTATAACACTTGGTAGAATTTAAAAAAAATCAACGGATGGAACTCTCTCCTTTTGGTAACTCCCACACTAATGACCCATATATTCTTAGATTCACATCTTTTACATGGTAACATTAAATTGATCAAAATTTGGTTTACATTGAGCATTTTTCAATGTACGGTCTCACAATAAGAATGTACGACATTGCCCCACACATTCTGTTGAATTCCATACAAAATGACGATTTTCCAAAATTAAATCTTTCCTTTGTAATTTGGAGTCGGTTATGTGTTTAGTGAAGTAACATCTTGGAATGAAAAATTGACCGATTTATCAAAACTTTCCACCGTAATCCCTACTTTATAGACTGCAGTTACTTAAATTTTTGGCAGTTGTGTAATTCGTAGTAAAAAATCGACCTCTCTCTCTGGTGGCTCTCGTCCAGATTCATTAATTTTACCCAGATATTCTAAAATGCATATCTTTCATTGACACATCACGTATTTACCAAACTTAGTTCTGCAAATGAAAATGGGATACTTTGTCATGCCCATTAGGTTGCCACACATAAGAGGGCGGTCCAAAAACTTACAAACTTAACTAAGAAAACACAAATACAATTCTTTAGAGATATTCAAAGACTTCTACGCCCCGTTTATAGTGAGAACTGTCAAACTTCTTAAAATGTCCATTAACCGCAAGGTTCCACCTCCATACTGTTGGCAAATCTTTGAACACCGAGCCATTTTTTCAAGTTTGCAATTAGAAAATAGTCCGAAAGAGCTAAATCTGGCGAATAAGGTGAGTGATGAAGCAATTCGGATTTTAATTTAATAATTTTGGCCATCACAATAACAGATGTGTGAACCGGTGCATTGTCTTGATGAAACAACGTTTTCTTTTTCGCCAATTGCGGCATTTTTTCTACAATTTCATCACTTAAACGCTGCAATAAATTAGCATAATATTTGCCATTGATTGTTTTTCCTTGCTGAACAAAATAAAAAAAAAACCCAATGCGCCATGATTTTGCCTGCAGGTGGAACCGTCTCCGCCTTCTTTGAACACGAGTCTTCCATTCCAGTCCACTGCTTTGACTGTTCCTTTGTCTCAGGTGTGAAGTGGTGAACCCATGTCCATCTATGGTTATAAATCGATGTAAAAATTTGGCTTAACTGAGGTAAAACATCGCCTGTGGTGAAACACGCACTCTACTGAAACATGTTCATGACATTGTTTCTGCTCTATTGAGGGTAAGCGCGGCACCCATCTTGCGGAAATCTTTCTCATCTTCAAATCTTCGGTCAATATACGATGTATAGTAAAAATTTTTTTAAATGCCTGTCATTTCAGCTAGCTCACGCACCGTCAGCCGATGATCTTCCAATACCATTTTGTGGATTTTGTTAACTGTGTGTAGCCTAAAAACCTCGATTTTTTCGACCATTACGGCGTTCGTATGTCCCCGTTTAAACTCTCTCTTGCTACCCAATACCTTACAGTCGTAAAGTAGTAGAATCTAACTCGGCTTTAATATTGTCTGGACTGAGACCTTTCAAATGGAAATATTGAATTACATAACGGTGGTCAATTTTTTTCCAAGTTTACAAATTTACTAAAATCTTTTATTTCTGATGGCTCAAATAAAAATGCTAAAGAACGTGGCGCCTTGCAACTTAAAACATATGTTTCATAAGGTTGCCACTTTTCACGATTATAATTTTTTTTAAACTACTGGCACCATCTATGCGTCATGTCGGCTATTTTCGGGACTGCCTTAGTAAAAGCTTGCTTATTAAAGAAAAATTCTTCTTCTTAAAAACAACAGGGTTGCTATAATATCCAAGCGGGTGATATCAGAAGGTTATAATTTTATTTCTTTAATTATGCTTTAATTCAGAAAAATTTCTGATAAGAACCCTTCCCTTTTGGAATCCCTTACACTTTTGCATTCATTGAAAAAGTTTTTTTAAGCGATTTTATTGTTTTATTTTGGGAATATTTATTAATAACTGATGTATGGTTCGGCAGGAACGGGTTCAATGTAACATATATTTACCTCAAGAGATTTATTAAATATAAAAAACAGCGGTGATTAGCATTCGTTTCTAGAATTTATTAAAGATTATATCTTGCAGTAAATACAGTATTATGTGTTAAACCAAACTCGTCTTACACGTATGGGTGGAGAACAAAAACAAAAGCAAATTTTCAAATAGATCAGTAGACATAAAGCTTACTTTAAAGCACTCAATTTCAATACAATCGAGTATTTTACATGTAAACGTTTCAATTGCAGTAGATATGATACGTTTTGGCTTTATATCTAAGAACGTGGTCTCCGGGAATAAACAACTGAAGTTACGCTTGTTTTTGAACATCCTTTTGCGATACACAACTCAAGTTTTAATATCATTTGAGTTTTTTAACATTTCATAAATTTTTAATTTTATTCCCTTGAATGAGAAAATAAAAATATAAATAAAAATCAATTTTGATTTGATATAATTTTGTTCCAATGACGGTTACTTGTTGTCCTTGATATAAGTATGTAAAAATTGCTGAGGCGTACGAAAAAAGCCAAACTCACTTAGTGCGATCAATCAGTGAAGGAGCTTTCTAACCCCAAAATCTATGGTGGACTGTGTAATCTGTTGTATTGAAAATTTCTCAATAATAATTGTAGCAAAAAGAATGCAGACATAATTTAATACTGCAGATATACCATAATATTTGTATGTTTTCTTTTTAAGGAAGAATTTTAGACTTTTTGTTAGTGATGCGACGGTGCAATATGACATAATATTTCTTTCATATGATTACGATAAACATTTAATACTTAAAGTATATATAATATTTGGTATCAATTTTTTATGATGTTGTGGGGTCGACTATGACAGCAACATAAACCAAAACACAGAATTCATTTGTGCTATGGAAATATTTCCATTCGCAGAAAGTTCATAAATCAAATATAAGCTTCTATTTGATAGGAAAATATCACATTGTTATCAATATAAAAAGTACTTTTCTATAAACATTCATAAGCCAAAAAACTATATGTGCTACTAAAAATAAATCTATTATTTTTGCATGATATTGAAGGCTTCATTTAGTATAGTTAGAATGACCCAAAATCACTTTGCGCAAGCTTTTCTGAAGGCGAATTTTTTCCATTCGCTCTAGGCACAAACGAGCGGATGAATAGGAACTTCTCAATCAAGCTCCCAGATGTTGTATGTAACCTGGCGTTGTCATGATGGAAACCAATTTCTCTTCTATTGTTCAAAGCCACCCATTTCTGGGCGATTGTTTCCCTCAAACTGGCAGTACTTGTAGGAATTAAGAGTTCGAATCTTCTTCGAAAGAAGATTCCACCAATTTCACTAAACACCCAGAAAAACCTTCTTGATCGTTAATCCTGTCTAGGCAGCCGTCTGGACGTTTTTGCTTATTCTTGCCGCAAATTACTCAGTCATTATCCACTTTAGAAATGAGCCGATCTTATTGCAATTTTGTGGGAAATCGTAGATGGAAATTTGGTCGAGGTTTTATTGTATTAACTTCAATATGCCCAGTCTTATTGAAATGGTTTCCAACAGTTTTTTCGTACAATGGCAGTCAGACTTAATGATTTCTCTTATTCTATCGACATTTTCGATAACTGACCTTCCAGAGCTTATTTGACGCGAAAATAATCGGGTGGATTAACGAAATCGACGAACATGAATTGCGCGTACTTCCGTGTTACAGTGCCAGGACCGTAAACATTATTCAAATTTGCATACGCCTGGTTTGTCTTTTAGCCTTTTCTTAAAGATGAGATGCAGAATATGGCATATTTTCTTTTTGCTAGTCTTCATCTTTGACATATGTTCATAAAATATATGTATAGAGTCAAAAAATCGCAAAATTATTTGAGTACGTTTTTGAAATCACATTTTAGGAAATCTTATATTTTTAACTCTAGCTACCGTAATGCGATCGCATTTAATCAACTCGTGATACAAATTACGAAAATAATCAATTTTTTTGCTGCCACGGCTTGCCACAGCTTTCAGATAAATTTGTTTGAAACTAATTAGAAAGGGCTTTAATATTGTATGGCCGTAAGGAAATATTTTTCAGCTTTCCGCAGCCAACATGTATAAAGTTCATCAACGCGGCCCTAGACGTTTCCTTCTGAGTCTTATATTATTGCTACTCAAGAGCTATATATATCCATTCCTTCGGGTTAAGATATATAAATTTTAACACCCAGAAGGAATCGTCTCAAATAGCAAGTACGTTTTGACCAAAAATGTGTCATCACTTTGTAGGACGATGGGGCGATGTTCGTCTGTCCTGGTTGGCCTCGTAAAACTTAACACAGCCTTATAATTTGTCAGATTGTAGTCGAAGATTATAAATGGGCTATATCTGCTCACTCTTTTTTGTACCTTCCGTACAAATTATCAGTTGCGCAACTAACTTCCGCTGTGTGCCGATAGATGGCGCTAGCTATAAGTGCTAGTCGATTCAGCCATAACTTAAACGTTATGAGCCAACCTTAGGCATATGGTAAACATACCGCCTTGACACAATAGTTGTGTGAATATGTATAATGTTGTGCCAAATAAATCGTCATATGCGGGAAGTATTGATTTCCTTCTTTCGAGAGCTTGATAACGTTTACGGAGATGCTGATTTAAGACGTAAAACCTTCAACAACTCTGAATTGACGTCATTGCTTGATGGAGATCCGTGTCAAATGCAGTTAGAGCTTGCTTCAGTATTAACACAAAGTCATTTCCAAGCGATGGCATGCGATGGGAATGTTTCAAAAGCAAGGAATTTGGTTTCCTTATGAGTTGAAGCCAAGGGATGTTGAGCATCTTTTTTTCGCCTGTGAACAACTGCTTTAGCGGCAAAAAAAGAAGGGTTTTCTTTATTGTATTGTAACGGGTGATGACAAATGGATTCATTACAGCAATTCAAAGAAAAGAGAGTACGGAGGCTTCCCGGTCATGCTTCTACGTCGTCGGTTCAGCGAAGGTTGTGCTCTGTTGTTGGTGGGACCAGGTCGAGCTGTTAAAAACAAGCAAAACCATCACTGGTAATACGTATCGATTTCAGTTAAAGCAATTGATCCAAGCTTTGTACGAGAAACGCCCACAATACGCGAAGAAGCCCAAAAAAGTGATTCTTTAGCATGACAACGTTGGGTCTCATGTGGCTAATCCCATTAAAACCTACCTGGAAACGCTGAATGGGAAGTTTTACCCCACCCGTCATATTCTTCAGATATTGCGCCGTCTGATTCGATGGCACACGGTCTGGCTGATTAGCAGCTCCACTCACATAACGACATCAAGGAATGACTAGATCGATTGCATTAAACATAGTTAAATTTGGTGAACGTTGGACATTTATTAAAATAGGGTCTCATAGTGAAAACAGAGCATATTGTTATATCTATTTTGGTACCTCTCATACAAATTTTCCGATTTTTCGAAATTCAATTGGTCGGCTGCAATAGTCTATGTTTTTGTCCAATACATTGTTTTACTATTCTCTACAATACTGGAGAAAAAATTTAATTCATATTTTCCAATTGATTGTACAAAATTCTGCCAAAAACTTACTATATAATTCCCGTTCTATAATCTAAGTTCTGGGAACAAAACATGGCATACAAACTGTCCGATTTATTAAAATTTTAATAAATAACTGCAGTATGCTCAGTATAATTGAAAACACATTAAGCATTTAGTACTGCGAATAAAAGAAAGTTGCCCTTCTGTATACCCTAAAGTACCCCTCATATAAATTAACCAATTTAGCAAAAATCACTGGTCCCTCTACATTTCTCTAACGGAGAAATTTAGAAAGCTACAGTTTTGCTGCTTTTATTATGCTTTAACTCACAGTATTTTTCGCAGCAGCACAAAAGGACGTTGCATAAAGATATATTTAAGTCAGTTCACCCGGCTGAAATTTCAGTACCGATTTCCATATCAAATGATGTAGACCTTTTTCATAATGAATTTTTGGGAATTAGTTTTATACCATCATCAATATATGCTTCTATGTTACAATTTCTGCTTGAAACCCTTACATGTGGCGCCATCTGGCTTTACCGAAGCAAGTTAGATATAAAAATAGTTTTGTGTGGTTCCATTCGCTGGTTTTAGAACATAATAAAAAATAAAATAAGATTTAACAGAAAGAAGATCGTTGTTTAGAATTCTATAAGACTACATGAGACCATGTACTGCGAGATACACCCTACTTGCCATTGTAAACCGCGATCTATAGTGATGGGTTTGTAAAATTCTGCTCCTACCGCACTTATGGCTGTCCGCAAGATTTCATCTGTGGTCCATTTATATGGAAGCTTATGATGGACCCGCTATTGCGCCAGCTAAGTGATCAGTCTAAAGTTTGTGCATATGCTGACGACCAACTCATCATGGTTGAGGGTCGCTCTCGTTCCCAGTTGGAGCAGAGGGTTCTGGCTATGATGACGATAGTTAGGCGATGGTCAGAACATGTCGGTGTAGATGTTGTTGTCGATAAGACCAACATGATGCTCTTCCGGGGTAGATATCTCGCAAGTCACTCGTTCGTTTGACTGATAGATCTGTGCTCAGGTGCGTCACCGAGGTGGAGTACTTGGGCGTAGCCATGTGAGAGCGAATAAAGTATTTGCCTCATTTGGATAGGCTGAAGGGTAAGCTAGTCAGCGTTGTTGACCAGCTTTACGTGTGCTTAGGATTGACTAAAGCTTAGTAGATGAGCTGTTCATATCGTTTATCAGGGTTGTTTGTTGCCATGGCAACTTAGAGAGATTGGTGGTATTGGCTTGTACGCTTGAATGTCGTATGGTGTCGACAGAGGCCCTTCAGATACTGATGGATGCTTCCCCGCTGGATCTTGTTGCAATCCGTCGTGCGACAGAATTCAAGGCAAGAAAAGGGCGGCAATGGACTGACCCATTGAGAATGTAAAGAGAGCTCAGAGGACTCTTGGACGAATGTGTCTTGTCGAGATGGCAAACACGTAGGGAATAGAGTCATAACGGACGTACTACATTTGGGTCTTTGCCAGATGTTACGTTCGTTGGGAGAAACCCTGATTTTGGTTTTAACCTCTGTTTTAGTTTCTTGCTGACCGGACATGGATCACTCAATGCCTTTTTGCATTAGACAACTCTGTTCGATTGCGAGTTGTGCAATTGTGGTGCACCGGTTTAGGACTGGCGGCATGTTTTGTGCGAATGTCCTTATATGACATATAAGGGACCTCTAGGGATTAGCGATAACCGCGTCAGGGGATTACTAGATAGTCAGCCACAAGCCCTCTACCCAAGGCGTTTTGGCTAGAGCAACGGTGTTTGCTTTCATAGCGTTTGCTGGGCGTAGGGATTCTACGACATAGTTGTGGGAAGTGTGTCAGCTGACCTTTTCAAGGCAGTCTGACCTGAAAGTTGGGCGGCTGCGAGACTGTTTGAATCATACTGATCCCACAATCTCGTTCAGCTTGATAAGCGGCAGCTGTTGCTCGTGTGCAGGGGTACTAGTCGTTGGACCGCAAAGGCCTGAAACTGCAAGTAAGTTAGCTATCACCGAGGGTGATAGCGAAACACCAGGGCAGGCTTCGGGCTCATGCCCTGTCATCTATATTTTTTTGATCTCTCGGGGGTGCGGGCAGGCATGGGTTTTTCCTATGTCTAAATTTCTTGGTTGCTGTTCACCGAAACCGAACGGAAGGGTTTGGAGTTTTTTCCATCTCCCATCGGTGAAGGTACTGCATCCTTGCAATGTAGTATCGACTGTTCCATCTACCTGGGGTCTCCCCACCTGCAGGTATGCAAAAATGTCCAGTCTGTACTCTTTTGCCACAGGGCGATCAATCCCGTGAAGTATTGTGTATAAATCACAATTTAGTAATAGCTTTGCTTTTGCTTGCTACCCAGTTCCAACCGATGAGTTTGGCTGGTAGCGTGGGGATTGGGAGGCCCCGGGATTGAGTTCCCGCCAGATCATTTGTTGTAGAACCTGTAGTGAGAGCATCACGCTGGTTGTGGTTGATACCAAAATCGCTGGTAGAGACTTCGTGGTCGAATGTGAAGTTGCACTGCAACCGGGTGCTACAGACGCATAGAGTAGCAAAGGTGGTAAGATAGGTCTCACCTCCTCCAATGAGGATTATGTTCCATACTAACATAATCAATTTGGTATCTCCTGGCTAGAAGAAAGGGCTGACAATTGAGGCACTACAAAAATTGGCTGCCTCTTTTCCTAAATAGTCCAAGTTTTACTTGGCTATCCCAGGGGGGCATTGGCAATCGCATTGTAATATGCTCAGTGTGTTGCACACCGTGGGTAAGGTCTTTACGGTGATACTCACGTTAAACCCACATGGACTCTGTAAGTGAATCAAACTCTATAATCAAGACGGTTTTGCTACCAGGTGATTTGTTAATCGTTTGGCTTTTATTTTCAAAAAAGGACTCAAGCAAATGTTAAAAATCTAAGAAGGTCTCATGTGAGTCGATAAATCAGTAATCAATGATCATGTTGTAAGTGATCTATGCGAGAAGTAGAAGTCCAATTCTGAACAAATTTTTCGGGTATAGCTGAAAAACCGAAATCTAGATAGTTATACGTGCTAAGTTGTTTTCCGAAAAGATACTTGATGCTGGCTTATCCACATAAACGAATAATGTCGCATAATCCCACAAAAAACATCCTGGAGGAGAGGAATCACACGATCTATGCGGCAGAATTACAGATCTGCGGAAAAACCTCTTAATATACTAATGATTCGACGAATTAAAAAAAACTGTCAAAAGTTTTTTACTGAGTCAACCTGCAATGAAATCACCCTTTACTCCACATGAAGTATGAGAACAATTTAGTTTTATTAAAAAAAATAACAATAATTTACTTTTCACTCGAGGGATCACATGTTTACATACGATACATCTTTAGCTAAGCTTGTCAACGACATCCTAACAAGAATTTGTGTAAAGTTGCTAAAATTGCTGTACTGTTTGAAAAAGAATTTACATATTTTCCATATCATTAAAAATACATTATCCTTTTGAACTTTTGCTGCACATCCACTTGTAGTTATAGCAACTTTTACTTGTTAGTCGCTTGCTTCTTTGTGACGATGGCAATTTTGCAGCACACATTTAGAACTACTTAACTGAACGGGCACATAGTTGTTGTGCGCATATTTGCAACAAACAAATTTGAAAATAGTTTAACAACTGTATAAATATTTATAAATAGATTTAAGTTAGTATGTGCAATATATATCTAATGTGCATATATGGAGTGTATGAGCAAACATTTGTTATTCGACAGAGAGAAACTACGGATGTCGTATAATAATGTCTTCAAAAGAGGAGATTTTATTTTTTTTACATAACTTTCGCTAAGCTTTTAATCGAATATACAGGGCGGCCCAAAATGACCGAAGTGGT
>JAHXMU010022747.1:0-10779 GCA_019455685.1 Philornis downsi | reverse complement strand
TTATTTCTGTTTAACAAAAGTTGCTGGATTCAATATGAAAAATCGAAAAAATATTACTTATGCGAATGTCCCATCGGTTTTCAAACCAGTTCAACGTCCACCACATGATCCATTACCAGTCATGACCAGTGCTATGAGCAGTGAGTCCGAAACATCTTTCACCAGCAGCGGTAGTTTGTGTCAGGCTGATGATGAACGTCATTCAGTGACTCAAGCTGAGCTGAATGATCTAATTTGGGATTTACATTTAACAAAACAAGGCGTAGAATTGCTAGCTTCAAGCATGCAGCAGTGAAAACATCTTGCAGTTAAAACAAAAGTAACAATCTATATGTACAGAGATAGAAGCTTGGAGTTAGCTACATATTTTTAAAATAAACACTCTATATATTATTTACTGTACTGATGTTGATGGTTTATTTCAAAAAAATTAACCAGTCATATGACAAAACTGAATGGAGATTATTTATTGATGGCTCTAAGTATAATTTAAAGGCTCTTCCTTTGCATAATGGGAATGAAAAACCACCCATACTAATTGCTCGTGCCGTTAATACAAAGGAAAACTACGAATCAATGACTGAAATTTTGACATTACTCAAATACAACGATAATAAATGGAAGATCTGTGGTGACCATAAAATGTGTGATTTAAATTTCTTCGTACATATAGTAGAGACGATCGTAAATTACTGTAAATTATTCCGTTTCAGGTCATTGGTTTGTTGACTGGTATGTAAGGAGGTTTCACAAAATATTATTGTTTCATTTGCCTATGGGATAGTCGCGCTACATGTCATCATTACGTCAGAACAGAGTGGCCAAAAAGAACTGAGTACTAACCAGGAAAACAAAACATTTCAAATAAATTATTAATTGATCCAAATGACGTTCTTCTTCCGCCGCTACACATAAAATTGGGCCTTTTTAAGAACTTTTTCAGGGTTTGTTGGCGGTTTTTCCTAAAATTTCATATGCTAAAATCCAAGAAGGCATATTTGTTGGACCTCAGATCAGGAAGCTGTTGGATGATGACAATTTTTCTCAATGTTTATTGGAGAAAGATTATGTAGCCGGAATATCTTTCAAAAGCATCGTGAAGAGGTTTCTTGGAAACAATAAGAGTGAAAACTACAGATAAATTGTTGCTGAATTATTAAAAATTATTACGAATTAAATGCATGTTGAGAGACTATTGCTGAACTCTAATACGTGAAACTGAAAACAAACAAAACAAAAAATACAAACGACGTTCAAATAACGCCATTCACTTTTTAAAATTCATTGATTTTTTAAATAAACTGATGATTTTTTATTTAAAAAACGAATAAAAACATTTTTGTTTGCATCTCGTAAACCTGACGTGATAGAGGAAAACTAATAATAGATTGGAATTCAGCCCACCAAATTACCCTAGGAAAGATATTTGGTTGCTCCAGTCCAAAACGTTGTTGGGTAGTGTAAAAATTTGCACACTCTTTATCGGGACGAATGAAATATAGAATTGAACCGATATATCATAACAATTTTTCAATTTGATCTATCGTAGAATTCCTACTAGAGAATGGAATTTCCTTTTATACTTTCTGTTGGAAAAGTATCAGGATTTGATCATTTAAAATGTCCTCCTAAAGGGATTGTAGAATTTCTTCTTATCGCTAATTTGGTACAACAGTCATCTACACCAAAATTGGAGCGTCAGTTTTTGATTGTTGTTCAGTTCATCTCAACAGATTGAAAGGTCTAACAAAAAAAATTGTCTCAAATTTGTGTCGAATTTTTACAAGGGATGGAAATGTTGAAGAACAAATTTGTCTCAAATTCTGTATTATAAATGAAATTTCGTAAACCGAATCGGTGAAAATGTTGCAGAAGATTTTGAAATGTCTTTGATAAAAACAAGTGCGTGTGAGTAATGAAACAGTGCATTTAACAGCGGTTGAAGTGTGGCGGAAGATTATCCTAGCCCTGGTCGACCATCAACCTCTTTAACTGATATTAACATCGATAAGGTAAAAGAAATGCTGACAAAAAATCATGATTTAAATTTGAGAGAGAGATTAGCGTTGAACTTTGTGCGCCTCACTAATCAGTTCTTGCTGTTACAATCGATTATTTGGGTGTGATATGCGTTGCTTTTCGATTAGTTTCAAAAAAACCTTGAAAACTCTTCAAAAACCGAATTGCATAAAGCTCGTTGAAGACATATTAGAATGAGTCATTTCACTTCATACTCGTAAAACGCTTTGTAAATGATGATGAAACATAGTTTTACTAGTTTGATATGTAAACCATTCAACAAGCTCCTGAATTGAGCCAAAATCGAAATAAATGTCAAAATCGACAAAAAAAAGTTATGAAAATATTTATTAATTTCTTCGATTATCGCATTGTTGTGCACTCAAACTTCTTAGCAGAAGGTCAAACGACAAAAGAAGAATATTATAAAGGCCTTATGCTGCGTTTGAAGGTGTAAGTTCGTCGACAAATGATATACTTATGAGAAGAATATTTATAGATTTTGCAAACACAATAACGCACCATCTCACAGGATTATCATTGTAAGTGAATTTCTGGCCAAAAGCTCGATAAAAAATCTTCGAATAAAAATTTCCAATGATCACCAGCAATGGCTCTGGCTGACTCTTTTTTCTCTTTCTTTTCAATAGATAAAATACACAAATGAGAACTCGCTGCAAGGGCTGAAGTCTTTTCCAGGAAATGCGTTGGAAAAATATTTTGATGATTGGATGGTTCGTTGGCATAAATACACATATGGTCGAAAAAATAAGTGCACCTGCTTACTTTTGCTTTATGTTTAATTTTAGTTACTTTCGCGGAAATTAAACATGGCAATTCTTTTTTATTTAAATAACTTTAATGTGGAATGCCTTTAAAAGTAAAAACGCGACTGGAGCTTCCCCGTTGTTTTCATTTTCAATTCTTTAATATTGTCGGAGTCTGCTGTAGTCTTTTTGGAAAGGCTAGTTATTTTACTGTTGTTTATCTTTATTCATAACAAAGTATTTTGTCAAAAAAAAAAATCAGCCATGGGCCGAAAAAGTCATTGTTCTCCAGAGGAGAGGAAAATTGTTTCAAGACTAAGAAAAAGTGGCCAAAGTCTTCGTTCCATAGCAGAAATTATTAATCGGTCGTTATTTTTTGTACGAAATGCTTTAAAGCCTAAAAAGCCCGTCGAAACTCGCAGAAGACCCAAAAAAAAACTTCAAAAGCAACAGATATCCGTATTGTAACACTTGCAAAGAAGAACCCGTTTGTGTCTTCGATTTCAGCAGAAATTGGAAATGTAATTTCATAGCGAACAATTCGTCGTAGACTACAAGAAGCACAGTTCCTTTGCTTAGACAAAAAAATTTAAAGGCTAGATTGGCGTTTGCAAGAAGTCATTCTAATTGGTCCGGAGGAGACGGTGAAAAAAAAAATGGCGAAACATTTTGTGCAGCGATGAAACAAAAATTAATGTATTTGGAAACGACTGTGTCCGGAAGGTTCGACGCCCTTAGGGTAAGGAATTCCATGTTCGCTTTACAAAGAAGGCGGTCAAACACGGGAGCGGCAATGTTATGGTCTAGGGGTTGTTTCTCGTGGTATGATGTCAGTCCGATACATCGAATTACCGACACTGTGATCGGATTCCACTACAACGATATCTTGGAAAATACGATGTTGAACTATGCTGTGAAAAATATTCCTCTTAGATGGCCATTCCAGCAAGATAACGATGCGAAGCATACTTCTAAGTTGGTAAAGGATGGGTTCCAAGATAATAATGTTGCCCTTCTTGTCAGGCCAAGTCAAACCTTTTACTTAAATGCAATCGAAAATCTTTGGGGAGAGTTAAAACCAAGAATTGGAAAGGAGGTTCTTAAAAATAAGGATCAGTTATGGAATTTTGTTCAAAAAACTTGGTGTGAAATACCAGTGGAAACCTGCAGGAAGTTTATTGCCAGCATGCCAAAAAAAATCAACAAAATAATTGAAAATAAAGATGGACATACCGGCTTTTAATGAAGCTCAGCCAATTTAGCAGCAAAAGCATGATTTTTTTACATTTTAGCTTATTTTAACTAAATGTACTTATTATTTTGTTCAATGTCTTTTGATTAATTTCTTACTTTTTGAAAAATACTGAATTTAATTTTTCTTTTTTGTTATTGTTTTATTTTTAATGTTGTTTTTATTTTATTTCTAATGTTATAACAAAAGAAATTAGTATTTGTTTTTTCTTTTAGTTTAAATAAATTTTCGTCTACGAGCATTTAAAAAACGTATAGGGTGTACTTATTATTTTGTTCAATGTTTTTTGATTAATTTCTTACTTTTTGAAAAATACTGAATTTAATTGCTCTTTTTTGTTACTGTTTTAGTATTTATTTCATTTTTAATATTATAACAAAGGAAATTAGTATTTGGTTTTTCTTTTAGTTTAAATAAATTTTCATCTACGAGCCTTTAAAAAAAAGATAGGGTGTACTTATTATTTTGACCATATGTGTATATTATTGCGGAAGGGTTCTACTTTAAATACATTTGTTTGAACCATGTATTGGGCGGCTTTCTGTGCTTTTTACACGGCTTGTACCGCAACCACTGCAGCTGACTCAAACTAATGCTGAAATAAATAATATTGAAGAGTGTCTCATTTCTGAAATATCGCAAATCATTCATTCATCAGTCAACTCAAACATACTGTTTCCCAGTGTCATTTGCTAAATTGGTTCCATTGCCGTTGGCCTATTTTTTGCCTTACGTTAATTTTGTGCGTAAAATCTTAATATTTCCTCTTCTTTTCTTCATGTAATTTGTGCCGCCTTCTCAATTACTTGTTCCTGTTTCCCCCACCTCAAATGAATGATAATGTCGTTGTTAATCCTATTATGATAATTCAATTAAAAGGCATCATTTTCATCCATCCGGGCCGAAGCAACACAAGCCTGTTATTAAAGTTGTCTCCATTTCATTTAAGCGTCCTTCATTACTTGGATTAATAATTAAAAATTCGTTATGCGAGTATATTTTGCTTTACGTCCTTTATATGTTATTTTATGGCGAATCCATATTTCACTACACTTACTATCGCTTTGTGCAACTTTACAACTTAAGTTTCGTTCGAAAGTAATGCAAAATTTTACAAATTCTGTATGTACTCGTATGTTGATTAAATGATTTACGATTTGACGTGTTGTTTGACAACTGTTATGAGGTCTATCAAGTCCTTTTTCAGTGTTCGTCTTACTTAAATATACGCCTGCACTAAAATCCAAAACGTACATTTATACTCTTTTGCTTGTAAAACCCACATCCTTAAAATTTACAATTTTATGACAGCTTAGATATTGTTGACTCTGCACGCGATGTCTGTATGTGTATGTATGTGTGTCTGTGTCATGGATAACATACAAATCTATATTCATACAAACATCAGTTCCTGTCTGGTTTCCATCGCGAAATGAGCACACAAAGAGAAGCAACAAGTTTTTATGACACAACCCGCCACAGTTTTTATGCATTCACCTCCTACCTACCTTGCCGTTTTCTTAAAATAGATGAAACCTATTTAAGAAATCCTTTTCGTCCTACACTCGCCGACCATTTTCGTCTGCCACTTTTAAACTTTCTTATCGTGTTTTATTTTTATTACACATTCTGGTGAAATTTATTTAAGTACAATTCGCCGGTTGTGTAATCACTTGTATTGACTGTAATGTTTGGCTCGTGTTTCTGTTCCGGATTGGAATAAAAGAACATGAAGGATCCTGAGGCAATAATTATTTCATGCTTTTGTTGATTGTAATCATTGGCACAATATGGAGGATAGATATTTTAAATATACGTCTTTAAAAGGAATAAAGGATATGATAATCAATTGTATTGGGGAGAACTTGATAATGTAAACGATATTTTTATACACCAATAGCTATTAAATGGAACAGTTGTTGTAGACGTTATGAAACATACAATGTGGGCGTGGTGAGGTTTTTATGTTCCTCTTGTCAAAATCGCAGTAAAGCAACATTTGATGCGTCTTTTTGGAAGGAATATTTGGCAATATCTTTAACTATGGAGGGAGACGGGTTTTCTAAATTGCATGATTAATACAAGTTCTTTATAGAAAGCGATATTTGCTCGCAAGAGTGAATATATAGGTATGTATTATTTGATTCAATCAAAAATTTAACACTCAGAAAGTGGCATTTTAAGTACCAGATATATTTTGACCGAATGTGTTTCATGATTTTTTAAATCGGTTGAGCTATATCCTTCTATCACGCTGCCTAGCTAGTAGAGAGGATAACTGCCATCAATATTCATGAAACTTCTTAAAACATTTACAGGCTATAAACGGGGATTGTAATGGGCCATTGTAACTCCCATACGAATAGACCAGTTTATCGAAATTAAATTCGTTATCTGTAATTGTAGGTGCGCAGCTAAGTTCCCGCTATTTGCCAATAGATAGCGCCAATACTATCAATACTTATTGATTTTCTTATTTCAATCGAATAAAACGGCGACTGAAGCTCATCGAGAGCTTCAACAAGTTTACGGAGACGCTGTTTTAGATCAAACAACACGTCGAGATTGATTTCATAGCTTAAAAAACGGTGATTTTGATGTTGACGACCGTTCGCGTGAAGGAAAACGACAAACCTTCAAAGACACTGATTTGACAGCATTACTTGATGGGTATCTGTGTCAAACGTAGGTAGAGCTCGGTTTAGTATTAGGAATTACCCGCCAAGCCATTTCCAAGCGATTGCATGCGTTGGAGATGACTCAAAAGCAAGGAATTTAGCGTCCTTATGAGTTGAAGCCAAGGGACGTTGAACGTTGCTTTGTCGTCAGTGAAAAACTGCTTCAGCGACAAAAAAGGAAGGAAAGGATTTCTTCATTGTATTGTGACGGATGATGAAAAATAGATTCATTACAGTAATTCAAAGAAAAGAAAGTCATAGGGGCTGCATGGTCATGATTGTACGTTGTCGTCTTAGCTGAATATTCACGCTGCGAATATTATGTTCTGTATTTGGTGGGACGAAGTCGGTGTTATTTATTACAAAATGTTGAAACCAAGCGAAACCATCACTGGCAATCGGTATCGACTTCAATTCAATGCGATTTAGCCGATATCTGCGCAAGAAACGTCCACAATACTTGGAGAGGCACGAAAAAGTGAATCTTCAACACGACAACGCTCGGTTTCCCTTGACCAAGCCCGTTAAAACCTACCTGGAAACGCTGAAGTGGGAAGCCTTACGCCATTCGCCGTATTCTCCAGATATTGTGCTGTACGATTATCACTTGTTCCGTTCGATGACACACCGTTTCGCACCGTTCGCAGTTCCACTCATATGAAGACATCAAGGAATGGCTATATTCGTGGATATCCTCAAAAGATGAACAGTTTTACCGTTACGGAATTTAAGCTTTGCCAGAAAAATGGGAAAAAGTAGTAGCTAGCGATGGACAATACTTTCAATGAATCATTTGTAAACATCTTTTCATAATAAAGTGGAATTTTTATAAAAAAAAAAAACAGCGAGTACTTAGTTGCGCACCTAAACTAATTCATAGGCTGCAGTAACATAAATTTTTGTCCGGTGCATTATTTTATTATACGCGGTAAACTTTGAAAAATTAACAGATTAGTCCCCTCCCTTGCGGCACATCCCACAGAAGTCGCTGATTTATCTTTCATTCAGATGAACTGACTTCAGTGGAGTTTTGTACATTATAAGCTGAGCATGAATTGAAGAGCATTCCTTCTCCGCTTAAAGTACCTTTCAAGCAAATTGATCAATTGGTCAATTTTCCGAAATGTTATCTTTGCAATTTTATCTTTGAAATTTGTTGTAGATTATATAACATACTCGTAGTACTTTGATCAAGAAACTTGCGCCGAAACCAAATACCATAAGATAACGCGCTATCCAATTAGTGGTTTCAACACCGCCGGTCTGGCAAGGCTGTCCGCTGTTAAATACCTGTTATCTGAAGTGTTATTTATTAAGTGAAAGGATTGTCATTTATGAATATAGATGGCTTAGCAACCGAAGAACGCGTAAAAGTAGTTAAAACTTACTACAAAGTGGCAATTTAAACGCGGACACATTTTTTGTGCATTACGGGGTAATTAAGGCCGTCATAATCGACTTACTCAGCAAGGAATTGACACGATTATAAAGAAATTTAAAGAGACTAGAAGCGTTATAGATATGGTCAGACCTGTGCATCATCACAATGAACGCACTGCTTAATATATCGCTTTTATGAAAGTGAAAGTGAAAGTGCGGCGAATAATCCGAATTTGTCGATTCCACGGCGTTTTAAGCAATTGAGCCTAGCTAACAGCTCATTATGGCGTATTTTGCACCTCCACCCATATAGAGTCCAACTCACGTAATATAGAGTCCAACGAAGCCGGCTGACCATTCACAACGCCGTAGATATGCTGATTGGGAGCCACTGCAACAGGCTTTCAATGCTTATTTTTCGAAAAAAAAGCTTCTTCAGCGATGAAGCTCAGTCGGTGGTTACGTCAACAAGCAAAATTGTCGCATGTGGGGTTCAAAAAATAAAGAAGTGGTTGTGGAAAAGCCATTGAAAAAGTGACTGTTTGATGCGCATTATGGTCTGGAAGCGTCATTAGGCCGTATATTTTCCAAAATGGCGCAGAAGAAACCTTTACAAATTCAATTAACTCAGAACCTTATGGCCGTTTGATAACCGACTTTTTTTGGGACTACAATTGAAGATTATGAACTGAACGATATGTGGTTTCAACAAGACATGATCAGCTTTCAGAAAGCGGAATTTCACGTTTTGACAACGTCAATTGGCCACCAAGAATATGCGGTTTGACGCCGTTAGAATGGTTTTTTGTAGGGCTATGCCAAAGAAATAAAATATGTGACCTTGAAGTTTTTTAACTAATAAAAATATGAACATTAACTTAATGTTCATAAACAAATTGTCAGTCTTATCACATAGAATGTGCACCAAAAAAATCAACAATATTTAAAATTTTTAACTGTGTATGGATCAAAAATGTGTTTTTCTTTCGACCAATGGATAATATTAGGACATCAATTATGTTCAGAGAACTATTATTATGGATCATACTCAAGAAATGTGGGAAATACGCATAATTTCTATAAAATATAATTTTTTGAAGTGAAACATTAAAATAATTGGTAAAAGATGATCACACTCGCTTCTAAATCATAGACCTAAAAAAATGTACGTTGCGGATACCTTTTGAAAATCTCAGTGCCATTTGTATTGATTAATATATTGGACAATTTTTTTCCAGATACAAAAAAAAAAATTGTTGGAGGTGATCATGTTTCATTTCTTAAATTTTGACACTTAAGATGTAAAAACGTAAAAATTGCTACGGAAAATTCTTGGCACGAAATATCATTTTTATCGGATCTCGTGTTTGGCAAATTTATCGAACCTTCTTCATAATTTCTGTACTACAATTTGGGTGCAGTCAAAGTAACTAAAATATCTCGTGTTTCTTCTTACATTTGGTCTTTAAACAATTTCCATTACGGATTTTCTGTAAAACGCCTTAGTTTTTCTTAGAAAATGGCTCAAAATTTCTGGCAGCTCCTGAGTCATTGAAGTAAAACCGATAACCTGATTCTCAGATATTATTCATAGGCTTGCAGAATATCTGGGACGAGCTGGGCAAAGCAAAGTTATGTCTTCGGATGTCAGGTCAATATAATTTAATACATTCTGCAATAAAAGTCCGGATAATTAAAATAATAATTTTATTCCAGTAAGTTTTCAAAATCAACGCAATGCCACAGAAAATTTTGAACAATTTCCTTTAATAGAAAAATGCTGACGCAGAAAAACAAACAAAATTTTGGCAAATTGTATGCAATTGAATTAAAGCTGGCTAATTCTACTCATATCGAAAGTATTTGTTCACTTAATACCGTTAATTTAATTCAGTTGCCCACCTTCTCGTTTTTAGAAAAGCACTTCCTCCAGGAAAATTGGGTTTACGAGGGCAGTCCCAAAACTACTTAACTAATAAAGAAGACACACAAAAGTGGGTGAAAGGTGTTCTTTATTTTTTCAATATAATATCCTTTTAGCTCGATACATTTTCTTCGGCGATATTCAATAGCTTCTATACCCCATTTATATTAAAAACTGTCAAACTATTTAAAATAACCCTCAATCGCAAACTTCACTCCTTCATTGTTGGCAAATCTTTTACCACTAATGCATTTTTTCAAGTTTGGAAATAGAAATTAGTTCGAGGGACCTAAATCTGGCGAATGAGATGCGTGCTGAAAAAATTCAAACTTTAATTCATTAATTTTGGCCATCGCTATAGTAACCGTGTGAACTGGAGCATTGTGTTGATAAAACTACTCTCTCTTTTTCGCCAAATGTGGCCTTTTCCATAATTTCAGCAACTAAACACTGCAATAAATTAGCATAATATTCGCTGTTGATGTTTTTCCTGTCTAAAGATTATTAATAAAAATAATCCTATGCGCATCCCAAAACACAGACGCCATGACCTTGCCTGCAAATGGAACCATCTTCGCTCTTTTTGGACACTATTCCTCCCATCCCAGTCCAGTGCTTTGACTGTTCCTATGTTGTTCGCTGCGCCGTTTCCTGGATATTTAGTCGCCATGGAGCCGTACACGGGAGTGCGGCGTGCATTTTGTGTCCGAGAGTATTACGAAAACAATAAATCAGTGATTACTGCACGACGTTTGTATC
>JAHXMU010022742.1:0-31411 GCA_019455685.1 Philornis downsi | reverse complement strand
TTTTTTTTAAAAAACATGGGTCCGTCGAATATGGGCAACCCTGTAGACATCCAGATAGAAAAGTAAACAGATATCACTAAATCGAATCACGAAGCAATTTTGTAATTCTTTTGTTGGGTCTGTCACTTACATTTTTCAGTATTAAAACTTGCGAATTGATGTTATAAAAACCGGAACAATTTTCTTTTCAGTTTTTGTTTTCTTGAATATAACCGAAGCAGTCGAATACAAAGGATTTTTGTACGAGTGGGGTTTTGTCTAATCTAATGGTAAGACAAACCGCCGCAAAAACATTGAGAATTTTTTCTACACTATCCAAATTTTCCGAAATATAAACGAAGCTGACGTATACATAGGATTTTTGTGAGAGTCGTTAAACATTGACATTCCTACCTATAAAGTAGTTTAATTAAGCGATTACCTCTCCTATGTAATGTATATATGTACTATGTACTAGTGCCTGCCTATATCTCGATTGCACGAAACGACTATAACTATAAATTGTTAAATTTCACATTTCACAGTTGCTGTTAGTGCAAACAGCAATTCGTTAAAATTCCGTGTAAAACTTATGCATCAAATATAATGTTAAGTGTTTTTTATTTTATTTTGCTAGTTTGCCCACCACGTCGCCAATGTATCAGCCAAAACTTTATGTTACTGAACATCACGTAAAAGCGTTTATAGCGTTTTGCTATCTATGACTTCATAGAAAATCTACACAATTTTGTACAAATATGTCAAGTTTTAATGCAACATAGAGGAAATCCCATAAATTAATTATGATATAAAAAAAAGATTTCCATAGACATTTAGTAATTTTTTTGTTGAACTTCTAGCCTGGTATGTTATTAAAATAACGGCAACTAACCTATTTCAATTGGAGAATACAAAAAAGGCCACTTTTGGTTGTTATTTCGTTAATAAAGCGTGAATAATTGGATTTGCCTTCCTATTTTAATTAACATCAAACCTGGTGGAAGTTGTTATTATTGTCAAAAGATACGGGGGCAGTGTGATAAGTAGCCAATCATTTATCTAAAGGTTATTTGTATACATTTAGCTTTCGACATAGTTGTTGCTCCCTTCAATTTATTGAGTAAATTTCATATTTTTTTTTGGCAAAATTAAGAAAATTGGTAAATATTGGAGAGAAATGAGAAAAAATATTTAAATTTGCCAAAATGCAGGGAATTCCCGAAAATTTATAGACAAATTTCATCCATCAATTTATTAATACAAAATTTCCGAGGAAATGAATTCATAACAATTAAATTGATAGGTAAAGATTCCTATGTTCCTCTTATCCGAATAGATATGTAAGTGTTAATTTATCGTGAAAGCTAGTAGATGACACTAAATATTCCCAATTTATTTACAATGAAATCATTTTGTATCAAAAATGTCTAACTTTTGCCAAATTTCAAAAATGATTAACATTGCTTAAAAAATTACTTTTGTTACTTACAAATTTACTAAGAATATTTCTCATGGAATACGTTGAAATAAAGAAAAAATCATTTACATTCAATCCGAAATTTCTAAATATATAAAGGGTGTCCCAACAAGAACGCAAGATTTAAATTTGGCGCCATTCGAAGTGTCATTGTTTGACATTTCAACAATTGTTATTGTTTGCTAATAGAAGGTACGATGTTAGTAAAAATGGAGCGCTACACGAATGAACAACGCACTGTCATTGTGAAATTGTTTTACCAAAATGGTGAAACTTTTGCGGCTACAGCTCGCAAATTGCGATCAATTTGGTGTTACAATAATGCTTCAAAAGAGTCAACTGTAAAGGTATTAATGGATAAATTTGCTAAAACTGGGTCTGTTAGTGATGTAAAGACGACAACGCGCCTTCGACCAGGTCGATCGACCGAAAATGACGCAGCTGTACGTAATGATGTCGCTCAAACTCCATCCACCTCAATTCGACACCGAGCTCAGCAAATTGATGTCTCTAAATCCACTATGCAGCGTGTTTTGACGAAAGATTTGCATCTTCATGCATACAAAGTTCAATTGACTCAGGAACTGGAGCCAGTTGACCATGGACAGCGAAGGGAGTTCGTTAATTGTGTATTGGAGAGACAACATGAAAATGCTGATTTTGCCGATAAAATCATCTTCAGTGACGAGGCCCATTTCCATCTTGATGGCTTCGTCAATAGGCAGAATTGCCGCATTTGGGGTGAGGAAAATCCTCGAGTGATTCACGAGAAGCAAATGCATCCTCAACGTGTCACTGTGTGGTGTGGATTTTGGGCTGGAAGAATCATTGGACCTTTTTTTATGAAAATGAGGCATGTCAAGCGCAAACAGTCAATGGTGTTCGGTATCGTGAAATGATAACCAGTTTTTTCGTGCCTAGAATTGAAGAAATGAATGTGGAGAGCATGTGGTAATTCATGCATCAGTAATTCATGAAGCATCGCCAATTAAGCTGCAATAACTAACTTGTGTCATAACTCGATAATTAGCTTGTGAGAATTCGAAAATATTTTAAAGAAATATTTAAATCCTAAGAGCTTACCTGGCGAGATTTGTCATTAAAAAGCATAAATAGGCACTATGAATATATGAACTTGGTTACAATAATCAGTATTTTCCCTTCATAACTATGTAAAAGTAATTTGTGTGTGACGATAAAGGTTCTTAAATATAAATGGAATGCCTCCACAGCTCCATGAACAAATAATAACATGCAAATATCCTATTTCTGCTCAATCAAAACATAGTAAGAGCTAGGACTAATATATAATATGGCGACTGGAGCGATAGTTAGTACACGTGACTATCGTTCGCGTGTTCGCGGGTTCTGTTCCCGATACGAGAATACACTTGAGAGGCAGTCACCCCGATGTGTCTTGCGTGTTTCATCTAATCGACAAGTCTGGAATAGCCTTTAGGACAGGTTAAGTGAGTCTAGAAATAGAATATGTGTGTAAGCGCACTAAATATGAAAAGCTCTCCCATATCACATACATAATCTGTAAGGGAATTTGTTTATAATATAAGTGAATTGTATTTATCAGTAAATGTTTTTAGTTTTTTTCTGCAATATATTTATGGTTTTTGGCTGCGCACAATTTCTCGTGACTCCCTGGCAAAATTGTGGGAAGAATTGAAATAAAATTAGGCAAATAACACAGAAATCCCTGCCTGGGAAATTCTGGGATACCTTCTATAGTTGGCAACAACAAATATCTTCCATATGAATTTTATGAACATATAATTTTATTACTTCATCATAAGTGATCGAAAAATCCACAATATGAAAATTAATGGCTAGATATGAAAAGTTCTAGAAATATTACACCAACGCGAGAACTATAGGGTTATCAATTTTTCGTTTCCAGGTAAAGTTAAATGAAACATGCATTAAGCTATAATTTCGATGAAACTTTTATTTAATTAGAATGCTTGGACCTTGCTATTATGCACAAAATATAATACCATTTAAATGACCGCCTCTGGATTAGTTGCAGCAGCCCTTCCTCCTCTTGTGGCAATTTTCAAAAAAAAAAAAAAAAATACCAGCCAATGACACCTCCAGACCATAATGCTCACCAAACAGTCACTTTTTCCGGATGTAATGGCTTTCCCACAATCACTTCTGGTTTCTCCGAGCCCCATATGCGGCAATTTTGTTTATTTACGTAACCATGGAGTGAGAAATGAGCTTCATCGCTGAAGAAAATTTTGTTCGAAAGCCCACGTTTGAATCACCATTTTTGTAGCAAGTTTTAACTATTTTTATGTATTCTCCGGTTGTTAAACTATCCATATTCATAAATGGCAAACCTTGCTTTAAATAAATATCACTTCAGATGACCGGTTTTTAACAGCTGACAGCCTTGCCAGAATGGTGGTTTTAAAACCATTAAATGGGTAACCCGACATATATAACCCGTAAAATTATTTTGATATGGTAAAGTTATTCTCCATATCAAACTATCAACAAAGTCTAGGAAAGTTTAGTGAGTTTAGTCAACAAAGAGGAGGAGAGTTTAGTGCAAATGTAAATTAATAAAATATGAATTAACAGAATAACATAACAATAATGGAACATTTATGTATATACCAGTTTAACCTGTTCAGAGGGACCATTTTGTATGGAGTTTACCCCAAGTTTGGATATGTCCGCATCAATATTAGCGTGGCGCTAGTAGCATCGGATGAAATATACTTGTAAGTTGCCAAAAAAAATACCGCGAATTGATCTATAAAACACAATCTAAATCATCTAAATTTATTGTATTACCTTCATCCATCCAATTTTATTTTATTAGCCTTTCGAAACACTACACTGATGTTGAACGAATAATACAATCATCAAAACGTTTGTCAAACACATTTTGACTGCAGTTCTTACTGCGACCTCTCTTTCGTGTTTTCCAACGACTGAAAATGGATGCTTGCAAGGGGTCATTGAAGTTCTGGTAGAAATAGTCTGCCCGAATACAATGTTTTGTTTTTTTTTTTGTTTTTGTTTTTTGATTATATTTCTTAAATTTTCGACATATATTGTCTCACAAAAATAGCTTTGTGGGATGGTGCGTTATCGTGATGCAAAACTCATGAGCTTTGTTTCCACAAATCTGGCTTTTTTCGACGAATATTCTCTCTCAAATGCCAGATAAAGCGCAAGTAATATTCATTACTTTCCATCTGATCTTGTGGCAATAATTATGAATGCACAACACCCCGATAGTCAAATAACACGTTCAATGTTATCTTGGCTATTGATGGACTTTTATGTTATTTTTTTTGGTTTGGACTTAGTGGAAAGTCGCCATTCCGTAGCTTGTTGGATGGTTTGCATGTCAGACTCGTAAGTCTAATCACCAAATCACGAAATTGGTCCGTTCTAGTATGTCTACAGCGGTCTTCGCGCGATTATGTTTTTGACGAAATTTCTGGTCTTTCAGAACTGGTCCCAAAGCGTTTCATTTCTAAACAATCAAGCAAATTGGTACGAATTGACTTGTGTGACATTAAAAATGCAGCACCTGCCATTCTCAAGCTTAAGTGGTGATTTTCGGCCGCCATTTGCCTCACTTTACTGATGTTAAAGTCGTTAATGGCCGACCGGAATGAAGGAAATATTCTGTCACATCTCGACTGCTTTTGAATACGCTGTGTTACTCGTACGATAAGATCCATACTATTATCGATTCGGCAAGCGAAAATCCATCTATAATACAACACCAATTGAGGCAACTTTTTTATTCGATATTTTCATTCATTGAAAAAAATCACAGAATATGCTTGGGATGAATTGACAACAGATTGATTTCGTCGAGTATAGAGTGCTGTTGTGCCAACTTAACGACAATATAAACTTTGATAATTCCTTTAAGCGAGCTGCTTAAATAGTCATGCCCCAGTTCTTTTTTATAGAATCTTTAATATACCAATTCTACATATTTAAAGACCTCAATTTGTATGAGGTGATTTGGTCCAGTTTTAGTGAAGATGACTACTATTTCACTCCAAAGATTTGTATTGAAATCTGATTAAAAAAAATTAATTGAAATCAAATGAAATATACTTTATATACACTTTAACCCGTGTTGAAAATATCTTTTTGTAGTTTTTTGAGGTACTGTCCCATAGTGCAATAATATTCGATCCAGTATTAAGTAGTTATTATACTATCCTTGTTTTAATTATTAGTAAAATCAACTTCACATTCCAAACCGACGCTTCATTCATCCGTAATTATTCATGAAGTTTTGTGGTTTCATTGATACAAATTGTTATGAAACACAATAATTTTTTTCAATCTCAGAGTTTTATTTTTAATTTGTGAAATTCTATAACTGTCATCTACAGTTGAATCTATTAATTAGTGTTTATCACGGCTTTTAAATGTTCATTTTATGAATTGTATTTCAAGCTTGTTTTGTGTACGAGTATATAAAATACACAGCTAAGCTGTCACAAGCTGCGGAATGTGTGGGGTGCTGCTTGTTTATCGTTCAAACTTAAATTTTAATTAGATAATAAAATTTGACTTCACAAGCCTGTTGCGTGTCTATAGTAAACAGATTAGAGAGCACGCCGCATGCTACTTCACCCCCATTCAGCAATTGGACAAAAATAGAAGGAAATTTAGTTCATAATATTGCTGGGTCGCACCTTCTGTTGCCTCCTCAAATGAAAGAACGGAAAAGTTTAATCACTGTATATAATTAACATGTCTGAATGCAAAATTTAAATGGAATGGGCAAATGCCTTTCTGACCTCCCTGCAAATTGAACTGCGAGGCTCCATATAAAGTGGGACTACAACGCTCTATTGGATGATTTGATTTTGGCCAAACCTTACACCACTGGATACATTTCTTATTTTCCCTTAAATGTGGATGGGAAGAATCGAAGAAGAATCCAACCTCGAAATTTGTTCACATTTTATTCTTCTATTAGATGATCAGGTCTTAAACAAATTTCATAAAATTCTTTTATTGGCTTGAAAACAATATTGTGAGGGAACATGGCAACGTTTCCTTATACCACGTTCTCACACCCATGTCACTTATCGGCGTGATATATACCATCATTTGAATAAATTAACATGTTCGTTATTTTCAACTAAAATGTAACGAAATTTAAAAAATAGAATGTTCAGTTTTTTCATATTCTAGTTCTAAAATTTGTTAATCTAACAGAAAAACAAACGTTTCTTTTTAAAAATATATGTAAACTTCATTCCGGAGGCCTTTCGTCCTGCATCTCAAATTAGGTAGATTAGTCTTCTCCTTTAGTTTCATATAGGAGTTTTAATAAGGCCTTGAGAATATCCAAATTATAAAGGGAGGGGTCTCTTGAAATAATAAATTATCAAAATTAAAATATGGGGTTATCCATTTCGTAGTTTTAAAACTACCGGCAGGGCTGTCAGCTGTTAAATACCTATCATCTAAAGTGTTGTTTGTTTAGTGAAAGGTTTGCCATTTTCGTTTAACAACTATAGAACGCGTAAAAATAGTTAAAACTTACTACAAAAGTGGTGATTCAAATGGGGGCTTTCAATAGAACAAAATTTTCTTCAGCGATGAAGGTCATTTTTCAATCGGTGGTTACATCAACAAGCAAAATCGCCGCGTATGGGGCTCGGAGAACCCAGAAAGTGATTGTGGAAAAGCAATTGCATCCGAAAACAGCGAATGTTTGGCACACTTTATGGTCTGGAGGTGTCATTGGGCCGTATTTTTTCGACAACTACCTCAAAAGCATCCACTGTTGGAACCAATGTAATGGCAAGGTCCAAGCATTAGAATGAAATAAAAGTTTCAACGGAATCATAGCTTTTTGTGCTTTTAATTTAACTTCACTTGAAACCGAAGAATAGATAACCCTATGAATGAACACCCACAACCCACAAATTATACAACGCTTACGTTAGAATCTCCACTCATTATATAACAGCTAAAAGCTAGCTTACAATATGACTTACGACAACTGCTTTCTTAGCATCTACTGGAATATCCTCGCTTGATCTTTAAAAAGATGACACTGTTCTCTTCGGAAATGTTTCGTGATCATTTCTCGATGTAGCGAATGTTTTATGGTCAAAGATCGAATTTTAGTTTCCCCTCTACGAAGGTATTTTACCATGGCAACTATAGGACGTAGATCGTATTGGCGAGTTCTTAAAATCCATTAGTAGACATTATAAAATATACGAGTACATGTTAATGCTGCAGAAGGCATTGACGACTCTATTTTTGGGAAGATGTGGAGCTATTTCCGGATTGACTTATTTTTTCTTTCCTAAATCGGGTAATTTCTGCACATCATGAGATATAACTTTAGATTGTAGATTAACATTTTTATATCCACTACATTAGAATGGGCTGACATATCTTTATCGTGGACTTAACGTGTACTAAATTTGACTAAATTTCATGCAACTGAATAACAGATACGAACCTAGAAACGCACGAATTCCCTTGCATCCCTCGAAATATATATGTATATATATATATATGTATATAAGAGTTTCTCACATTCAGTGAACTTACATGCATTCTATTCAATGGGACTTCAACCAATGGGTCTTACGTTTTAACGACGTTTCCGAACATCACAGTTTGAGAAGTATTTACTAGATTTGCCGATTTAGTCGAGTAATTAGCCGATTTAGTCGAAGCGTTTATCAGACACATCGAGGTAACCCACACTCAACTAATGATAGGTGGCTTTACGCGGGATTGAACCCGCGGTCATTCGAACGACAGTCGCCTGTTATTCGTCACGCCACGGTCGACCACAAGAACCTAAGAATCCGTGTGTAAATTGGTCATTTGTTTGAGAGAGTTATACGTGGTTGCCAACCGCTGTAAAACAATGCGGTAGACACATATCTGTGGTCACAACCCATAACAGCCTAATTCTGTTTTTCAATATTTTCAGTACAGGAGTTTAAAGTTTTGAATCTTCACTGAAAATCAGGAGAAGGTGTTTTTTGGAAAACTTTGCTACAGATTCCAAGGAAACTAATTTCTTTACTTAGTTGTTAACAAAAAATAGTTGTTTATTCTCGCAGTCAAAAGATATTATCGAAAAAGACACTTAAGCTCTTATGAATTGTTGAACGAAAGAGAGTCAAAAAGTTCAAGTTGAGTTAGGATATTATTCCAGATTAAATAAAAAACTTTAAGTTTGGAGAAAGACCTTAACTCAATTTATGTTTATCAAAAAACGAAATTGTAATTCGGAATAAGAGCTTAACTCAAGTTAGGAAAATAAAATTGTTTCTTTATTTTTTTGGATTACCGACTTAAGTTGATTTAGGCAATGATGAAAAAATAATGTTTATGTTTGTTGTAATCCTAAATTGACTTAGGCAGTTATGCCAAAACAGTCATTTAGCAAAATAACTTAAGCTATTAGGTTTTTTAGGATTAATTGCCTTCCTAGAAGAGATACAAACATGAAAAATTTAGAGCAAATAAATTTATATACGCTGAATACGGTGGTGCTAATAACTCAATTGTGTCCTAACTCGAGTTAGGCTGTTACGGGTTCTGACCACAGATATATGGGTTACCACAGTCTTATCATTTCGATATTACGGAAATTTGACACAAAGGGCATAACAATGCATCATTTTGTCAAACTCAAGTATACTGAATTTGATTAAATTTAGTGTAATTGAATAATGAATATGAACCTGAGAATATATGGGTTAAGTAGGCAATTGTTTTTTCGGGAGGTACAAGAAGGACACGGTAAATTGAGCAAATTTTTCAAATTCTGTGAAGCATTATTAAACAAAATATTGGACAACAATTTATTATAGTTTTTATTTAGTTTATTTTTCGAAGTTACAGAGAAAAAAATTAATTTCAGAAAATCGTTCAATTTGCTAAATATTAGGCTGCGCTAAGTTTCATAAAAGTTTACGACAGGTATTGTTTCTACCGACCAATCAGACGGAAGTTGCTGATTCGTATTAAAAAGTCTTAAAATAGCTTCGGTCAAAAGATAATTGGAACGATTTGTTCTGCCGTATTAAATGATATATGCCTTTATTCCTTCGGATGAATGTATAAACATTCTATATCAAGATTTGACTACTTAAACAAAATTGCGACGACGACCGTTATAATTTCATTATTGTGAACTTCAGCATAAAAAGTAAAAGAAATTTAGAATTGAAATTATTTGTGAAAAATCAGTCAACGAATAAAGAGAATTGTCTGACAATCAAATTAAAATTCCGAGTAAATTTTCAAAGAACAATTCGGGTTCCTCCCCATTTAACTTAGCGGTACTCATGCGGCTTGTGGACCGCACTTTGTGCATGTCTGCTATACATACAATGTATAGGTATACAATAAGTAATTCAGTCTTCAATAATACAGAAAATATGCGACAAAGCCCAACTTAACACCAACGACCAGTTGTTCTGCTGCCTATTTGGATTTGCAAAAATTTCAACAATCTTTTGACTTTCATATTTCTAAGAATTCTCTCTGGGTAAAAGTAAGCAATAATTAAGTTAATGCAAATTTTGTTTTTTATTTATGCGAATGCATTCACATACACAGGTTAACCGCTTTTTTTTGTTGGTTTCTTACAACAACGAATAAGGCAACAAAAGAAAATATAATGCGAAAAAAAACACAAAGATACATTCCGACCAGATATTCAGATAACTGTGCACCAAATGGTAAACCGCATTTACAGCACAGCACAAAAAAAAAACATATTCAGGAGATGGGTTTTCCACTGCAATATTGAAATGCATCGAATGTTGTTGGGTTCTTTAACGAATCGACAACAGCCACAACAAAAAATGAGGTAAAATAATTATGGCCAAGTATTTGGCACAAAACAATTGTGATACAACCAAACAAACGCGATGGTAATGATGGCCAGAAATGTTATTAAAACAAACGCAGGTAAATGCACTAAAGTGTTTAAAACTCCAAAACCAAAACGAAAACTAAAACAAATTATTCGAACATACCAGTATTTGAAATGTTTTTGGATAAACACATTTGCATATCGTTTGAATATTGCTGCTTTTTAAACTTGCAGTTCTCCAAATATAAGATATAGTAAAAAGGAATCTATTATTTTTGAGTGACATTGAAAGATTTATTAAACATAGTTAGAATTATCTGATTTTGGCGAATAATCGATAATTTGTTGCTATTTTGAAGGTAATTTATAATATTGTCGATATTTTCAGTCAATTTTCACAAGACAAGACCAGGTGGTCTCTTGATGTCAGGTTCGGAGTATAAGAGTGGATGTATAAGAACCTTCCAACCAACTTTCCACAGCTTCTGGCGGGTTACTATCGATGTGTGTAGCCTGGCGTTCTGGAGATGGAACACAATCCCTCTCCTATTAGCCGATTCCGGTCAGTTGCGTTCTTCAAACGGTTTAGTTGTTGCCAGTTCAGGTCGAAACTTAGAGTCTGGTGTAGGGGAGTAGTTTATATCCAATCCAATCCCATTGAACCTACCAGACCGGTTTAGCCATTGTTTGTGCTGTCTCACTACAACTCGATCACAATCGTTTTCATTTAACATTGTCGCAATTGACCCACTTTTCATCAACAATCACCATCCGTATCTGGAATGGGTTGATTTTATTGCGGTTCAGCCGCGATTCGCAGATGGAAGTTTGGCGTTAAATGGTATGGCATCCTGTATCTAGTCTTATCATGAGGATTCAAACGGTTTTTTCCCAATGTTTAGCCCCTACACAATAGCAACAGTGCTTACCTAGCGTTTCTGCCTATTACAATATCAGGACCACAAACACTTTTCACACTTACAGCTGTCTATTTTGTGCTTTCGCCTTTATCGAAGAGAACTTGTGAAATGTGGCGTATTTTCTATTTGTTGATGTCCACCTTTGACGTTAAATTGTGTGGCATCCTGTATTTAGTCTTATTCATGAGGAGTTACAAATGGGGTTTTTGCAATATTTAGGCCCTGGGGAATCGAAACAGTGCTTACATGGCGGCCGAACTTAACAACTTCCATTATTTTGTCGACATTTTCGGTATTTGACTTTCCTTTGGCATCAAACTTACCAGATTACGGAATCAATTACATAGTCGTTTCTGACTATTGCAATATCAAGACCATAAACACTTTTCACATTTACAGCTGTCTATTTTGTGCTTTCGCCTTTATCGAAGAGAAGTTTGGAATGTGGCGTATTTTCTATTTGTTGATCTCCATCTTTGGTGCCCAAACAAGCAGTCACCAAACTGCCTAAGTAGTTTTTAGAGCACGAAATCTTGTCTGTCTAACGCCATCTAGCATAACCCAATCGCAGTTATACATCGCCCGATATGGGCTACTAAAGCCATCTATCGGAAAAATAATAGACTTCTTTTTACTACACATTATATTAGCATTTTGCAAATTTTAAACATTTCTCATGGAACTGAATAATAGACTTTGTGTTTATTTTGCTATGCCATATGCAAATGTGCAAAGTGAAATAATCGGGTTTTTATTTACACTCTCAAATGTTCCACCTCACAAATTACAGCTGGCGTTTTAAAAACAGCACAGATAATTCTGTAAGAGCCATTTAAGATAACAACATAACATTTGGTGTTGTTGTAAGTGCTTACGATACTTACGATTTTTGTGTGAGTGTATAAATACCATACATACTCATCATATCTCCATCCCCCCTACATTACACATAAAATTATAATTTTTTTTCCTACCACCATCGGTTATGGTTCAACAATTTCTGCTAGTCGAAAAAAATGTTCAATTTTTTATGGTCAACAGAGAAAAAGCGGCATTTGTACAATGTGGGAAGTGTTTAAGTAAACTTAAAAAAAGAAACAAGCGTTTTTTTTATTTTTGTTAATTGAACTTGGCTGTTTTATGAATTTCTGGTTTTTTAGTTCAAGTTTTCGGTTATACATCAACAACTACAACAACTACATTAGCCAAAGCTAACAAGCGGCGGCATTTGGCCATATCGTGAAGCTTAGCTTTTTGAAGTATGAATCTGACGACGTTAAAGCTACAAAAAGAAGGCAATAAAAAATAGACAACAGCGAAAGAGTTAAAGTTGCATTTGCGTGTGGGCCGGCTTAATGTGCGGTGAAAACCCCGCTTATAAATAGACAACGATTGTACAAAATGTTCAGTCAACACTACTGTGTCTAGTAAGATACCAGAAACGAGTTGTTAGAGTTGCCAATGTACTGAATAGCCAAAGGGATATAATTCCGAAAATACTGTAATAATGAGTGAGAGTAAAACCAATACAAAAATTTCAATTACGTTGTTAAAAAATATGAGAGGAATCAGAATAAGCGTGACAAAAACTGATATGAACTAACGCCAAATAAAAGAAGCAAAATCATATCTCACAAAAATCCTCCGCTTAGAAATTATATGGAGGCTATTGATTTTTGCAAAATTGTGTGGTACTCTAAAGGAACTTGACTATGCAGCCAATTTTCATTCGCAGAACTAACCTCCTGATGCATGTTAAATTGCATTGTAATATTAGTGTAATTAAAGGCAGATGTGAGCCTGGGTATATATGAATTATATTAGGTAATTTGTACGAGTTTAGGAGGCATTAATCTAAGCTAAGCTCGATTTTTTCCAAAATAATAATTATAACGAACTGGTTGTGCTTTTATAGATCATATTTCACGTATTTGCTGTAATCCTATAACATAATTTTTTTCATTTTAATGAATTAAGACTAAAATATTAAACACAAAAAAAATCCACAAATTCAATTTCAGTTTTTGGTTCATTTGAATACAAAAATTAGACTATACACGAAAACATTAATTCCAAATTGAAGGTATTATTGTTTGCTTACATCTAATTTAAAAATAAGCATTTTCAGTAAAATTTAGTAGTGGGTGCTTCCGCCCTGGTCGAGAATACATTCAAATATTCTGTAAAGAATCATAAAGTTTTTTGATTAGGTCCAGCGAAATACGCGACCAGGCCTATTTAATTCCATTAATGAGTACATCTTGCGTACTAGCCATCCGCAGACGTTTTTAATGGAATTTTCATTTCAAGTCTCCGAAAACATTTTTAACTTCAGGAAAAGCTTTTTCCAGCACGGCTTTGCATGAAGTCGCATTCATTTTTACAGAGAGAAACTGGAGCTCTATTGTGCCATAATAAGAAATTGCCCACCATACCATAATTCCACCTTCCGGCTGTGTAATCGATTGAAAAGGTGTTCCTCTTTTCGAAGATCATAGAAGTAGTAATTATATACATACATCAGGTCCCTCTAAATTATTTTTTTGTCGGAAAATATAATTCTATTCCACTCTCTATTCCACATCATAGTCATACGACAAAAATTAAGGCGACGTTCCTTACGGAGATTGTCTATCGGCGGTTTCTTTTTAAGTCTCAAGCGTTGCAAGTGTTCTGCTTTGAAAATAACTCTTTTTACCATTGATACACCTGCACTTACGCCAGTTTTTTTTTTTAATTTTGGCAGCAGAATCGTGTAAATTTGAGCCATATCTCAGAATAGCCCTCTTGTCAGCGGCTGTAATAGCACTTGCTGTTCAACCTTTCATATTATATTCATAGCCTTCGGTGTCGGGGTCGATATAACTTTGCAACTTCTATTAGATTTGCTGGCTATTTTATGAATAGAAAGTCCACACTCTTTGCTGGTTTTAATTTTTCGATCTTTCCTCGACTCAAAGATTTAGCTCGGCTCATTTAACTTAACATCGATTGTTTTATATTTAATTATACACAATTACTTGTAATCCGATCTGATTTATAATGATCTGTGAAAAACTTTCACGAAAACGAAGTTATTCTATAGCACGAAAATGTCCGTCCACATGTTGTGGAGTCTGTCAAAACCTACTTAGAAACTCTCTATTATGAACCCAATTTACTGCTCCCCTTCCCTGCACACAAATGTTTGTTATCATACATGAATTCACTGGTTGATGTCTTTTGTTCGGTTGCTCTAAGTTCTTTTGGTACATGTTAAGCTTTTGCTAATGTAAAGTTAGAGGATGAAAATAGAGAGAGAGTTAAAATATATCATATTCCTTATGGTCCCTCCCATTCACATTTACCTATTTTCTGAAATTAAATTTTTACTCTATAATTCCTTTTTCGTATATTGCAGTAACATAAATTTCCGTCCACCGTCCTGATTTGTTGTGCACAGAAAAAATTCAAAAAAAATTAACCGATTAAATACGCCCACTCTGATACTTACCTTACACATAACCGATTAAACTTATACTCGTATATTTTGAGTTCCATATCTTGCAAGCAGTTGTACCGAATTTGGTCAAATTTGACACATATCGTGCGTTTGATAAACTTAATTTTGGGGATAAAATTGTACTACCTCCATTCTGGTACCTACCATACAAATTGGCCGATTTATCGAAATTTAACTTTTCCTCTCTAACCTTCTTAACTTCAATTTTTATAAATTGCATTACATTGCAATGCCAGGAAAATGCAATAACCACGCCCCTTTTGGTATCTTCCATATAAACTACCCAATTCAATTCACATATTCCGAGATCCATATGTTTCATTCAATTATACTGATTGCAGTATAATTAGTATAGTATAATTTAGCAAGCGCCAAGTTATTGAACTTAATTCTGCGAAAGAAATCGCATTGCTTCCGATAAGAATATTTCCCATATAAAGTAACCGATCATTACAAGTCAATGGTTTCTCTAAAATTTTTAAGCGGAAGAAGGTCAGCTCCAAATACGAATGTGGTTCCAAAACTAGCCGACCTGACGTGTAGATGGTGGCAGTAATTTGAAAAACAATATTATGTTGAAAAGTTGTAATTTTATAAAACATATATTTTAAGTTTCAAGGAGTCACATTCAGTATTTTCATTTGAGCCATAAAAACTAAACGATTTCAGTGAATTTGTAAACATGGAAAAAATTGGCCACCGTTATGTAATTCAATATCTTCAGCTGAAAGGTCACAGTTAAACCAATATTAAAGCTGAGCTAGATTCTAATCTGGGGGAGTATGGTCCTCCGTTTACGACTGTAAAATGTTGGATGTCAGAGTTTAAACGAGACAATACGAGCTGCCAAAAGGAACACCGTAATGGTCGACCAATTGAGGTGTCAAAGCCAGACGCGGCTAAGAAAATCCACGAAATGGTATTGGATGAACGTCGGCTGGAGGTGCGTGAGCTAGCTTAAATGATAAGCATTTCGAAAAGTGCTATATATCGTTCATTGACCGAAGATTTGGAGATGAGAAAGCTTTGCGCAAGATGGGTGCCGCGCTTGCTTTCAATAGAGCAAAACAGCGTCGTGAAAATATTTTAGTAGGGTGTTTGGCGATGTCAAGTAGTGAACTGGAATGGGAGAATCGTGTCCGAAGTAGGCAAAGAAGGTTCCATCTGCCAGCAAGTTTATTGCATCTGTTTTTTTGGATGCGCATGGGTTTATTTTTATTGGCTATCTTCAAAAAGGAAAAATAATCAAATTAATGGCGAATATTACACTAATTTATTGCGGTGTTTAGGTGATGAAATTATGGATGGATAAGATCACATTTGGCGGAAAAGAAAGTGTTGTATCATCAAAACAATGGTCCATTTCACACATTCACTATTGCGGTGACCAAAATTAATGAATTAAAGTTCGAATTACTTCATCACGCAGCTTATTCGCCAGATTTAGCTCTCTCGTGCTATTTTCTATTTCAAAATTTTAAAAAATGGTTCGGTGAAAAAAGATTTGCCGATAATGGAGGGGTGGAGTCTGCAGTTGATGGTTACTTTAAGCAATTTGACAGTTCTTGCTATAAACAGGCTATAGAAGCTATTGAATATCGCTGGAAAAAGTGTATCGAGCTAACAGCAGATTATGTTAAAAGATGAAAAAAAAATTCCCAACTTTTGTATGTCTTCTTTGTTAGGTCGGCTGGTTTTGGGACCGCCCTCGTAAGTTATGATAATTATATCAAGTAAATTATAATTTCGCTTACTTTATTGCAAGTTAATTCAGAATATTAGTTGATAAGAACCTAGCGATTTACGACACCACTTCTCGTGACACCAGAAAGGAAAAGGACGTTGGCTGAAGATATATGTAAGTCAGTTCACCTAACTGAAGTTTCTGTACTGGTTTTCACAACAAAAGGAATAATTTTAGAAAAAAACATCGGGAACTTACTTGTACTACCAATAAAAACATACATCATCCAAATTTTAACTTTGGAACTCTTTGAATTGTTGAATAGATCGCATTAAGCTGAAGAAACTTGTGAATTATCTACATGTTGCTTGTACGTCTTTAGTAACAACTATTTTCTTCAAATCAAACACAATTTTTGTGAATCGATTGGACGTCTGTTTTTAATCGTATTTTATTTCGATAAACAACAATTTGTTATCAGTTCTATGAAATGTATCAAAATTTGAAGGAAGGAAGGAAAACGTTACTTTGTATGATCTCTACCTCCACCTCTGTCAATGGCTTTCCCACATTGTATACCTGTTAACGGTTTAAAATAATAACGTCATAAGGATTTTTTTCCATTCTTCCTCGACTTGAGTTCCACATGAGTGGCATCCCTGTACGGTAATGAATAGTATTGCGGCGTCTTATTTGGCTTTCCACAAACACCGGCTCAGCCACTGCGCACAGTTATGGCGCTGAAATGAAATTGTAAATGTTTTTAAATTATGTGCGTGCACAATTAATGTCAAAATATAGTTTTATTATTATGATTGACTTCCGCCACACTGAATTCAGCCGACAGTTTCGTACTCTTGAACTACTGAGAAACGGACATACAAATAGCGTATATACATAAGTCCAGACATACGAAAATAATCCGCATAGCACCTTAATGCAATTGTAAGTTATTGTTTTTCCTTTAAAAACGCAATACCCATAATGTTTAGTTCACATGAAGCGACTTCAGCCATTCAACCAACGTCCATATATTCACATATAAGCGAGCATATGGGCGGACATTTAAGAGTTCTTTTGTGATTTCAATGTTCAGACATTAAGATTATTTTTATCGTACTTTACTGAGCACAGTGTCAGTTTTAATAATGGAGTGAAATAATGGGACTACCCCACCTACTCCTAAGACGAAAACAGAAAAAGCAAAGTGATGGCACCAGCTCACTCACGTCTTAACTGGTTAATGGTGAATCTATGATCATCATCATCATCATCATCGTGACGCCGTCAGAAGATTCCGAATATATGGCATTATGAGTAAAAGTTGTTGAACTTTTGTTGTGAGTTAATTTCTTGGTTTTTCTTACAAGCATCAGTTAAAATCTTATGTAGGTTTTTGATTTGTGATCGTGACGCTGCCAGTGTCGATGCCGGTGTTTATCGATGAGCATGAATTGGCTGTGTGATGTCTTTTCTTTATCTTATAATACGGTTTTAATTTCTTCAGTGCGATATTGCTGCTCTCTTGTGTAGAATTCCATTTAGCAACAAATCTTATCAAAGAGTTTAACATGTTGATAGCAAACTATCTTAACTACAAATTGCTTCATTTAATATATCGTGATGAAAACGAACACAGAAACGCTTCCGATTGATGAGTTCATTTTCTAATAGCTTTATCGAATACGAATAGTTTTCAAGGTAAAAGCCCAAGCAAATGGTTTTTTTATTGTATTTTGGAGAGAACTAAAAATTTCCATTCCCATAGGACGCCCACAGTTAAATGTAAACAATTGTTTTATGCTTATTTTTCCATTTTAAATGGCTTCCAGACCACGCACTGTGCGTAAATTGGAAATAGTTTTTTGTTTAACAATAGAGAGAGTACACATGAAGATAATAATCGCTTTCGTACATATGGGAAAATATTTGGCATAAACAATTGGTTTCTATTATCAGTGATGGCTGGAGTGTTTGACAATTTCAGATAACCGGTTGTTGGGTTGTTTGAAAAATCACTTTTTTTGGCAAAATACGATTTTTGTTTCTGCGGCTAAGGGGAAAAAGGATTAAATCATTTTTTTTATTTTATTTTGTCTGTAGAGCAAAATCTAATAAAATTATACATTTGTATTGAGAAATTATCTAATCTAATGGTCTACTGGGTATTGGCAAATAAAGCACAAAATATTTGTTATTCATTCACATTCTTTGTACTGCCTTCAAAGTTGATCCCGTCCAAAATAATACATAGACTTATTTATGCCAATGAATAAGCTCACCAAGCATTTTCCGAAAAAGACTTCAGAAGTTCACGAGGGTTTTACTTGAGTCTCGCTGTGAAGGCCTTACCCACGGTGTGCGACACACTGGGCATATTGCAATGCGATTGCCAACGCTCCCCTGGGGTAGCTGGGGTAAAACTTGGGCTTTCTAGGAAAAGGGGCTGACAATTTTGGTACTACCGTCAACCCTTTCCAAATTGATTATGCTAGTATGGAACATAACCCCTGCTACTCTATGGGTCTGTAGCACCCAGTTAAAATGCAACTCCACATTCGAGCACAAAATCTCTACCAGCGATTTTGGTCTCAACCACAACCCGCATGGAAAAAGACAGTTCGAACTCTTTTTTATATCTTAAAACGAATGAAAACGAGTGCCTCGAAGCTATTTGAGTTTTGGAAAGGAAAAAAAAACTCCCAGGATATATCGAAACTGTGAAGTTTCTGTGCAGGCTTTCCAATATTTTCTCTGTCTATCGAAGTTCATTGAATTAGCGAATCAGAACCAATTCAAATAATCGTTTGCTTGCCGGAGATACCACCTCTAACCTGTTTCTCTAGCCGACTCACAACCTCCATGCGAAGGCTTCTGGGCAACGTTCATTGTGATTGATTTCAAGGCTATTGCCTAATGCCAGCGACAAAACCTACTGTAGGTTATTTCAGTTATTTAAAGACTAGTTCCACGTTGCATAAGTCTAAGTGAAATTTTTGTGCTAGTTCTATTTTAATTCTGAACAACTTCACAAATCGCAAGCATTTTTTCATATTAATATTGAATATCCCATAAATACTATAATGCACTGCAGACAACTGCTGAATATATGAAAATAATCCAATTTTAGCGTTACTCTGGCAAGTTGTATGTTTGCGAAACCTTGTGATAATTGTGATGCTTCAAAATATTTGCATTATTTGTCCATTGAGGTACATGTACACCGTAATTTGCACTTGTTGTACATCAATGTCAAAGGATGATTCAATTGTTCGATATGTTAAATATAGAACATTCGCACTTACTGTGAGCGCTCAGTTTGTAATGATACTCAAGTAATTCGACTGACTTTGTGTGACGTGAATTTAATTGATGGCAAATGTTTTATTTCTATTGCCAACATTCAGGTGAACTGGGTCGATGTTTTTGTACTTATTTCTGTTATATGCAATGCATATATAGAAAAGTATACAGATGTACGCATATCGGTATGTCGAATAAAGACAAAGTAATCAAAATGATGTTGCGGCATACAGGTTGATACTACGTTAAATAGAGAAAAAAATTATTGCCTTGCACAGCCTATTATGAGCGGCATAAAGTCTCAATTTCTATGTACAGCAAACTTAAATTTTTTGATTGGGGTTTATAAAGAACTATCTAGCCAAAATGATTTAGATATGTTAAATTAAAATTAAGAAATTTCGTTTAGTCTATTAAATGCGTGTGAAGTTGAGATATTGTCAGCCATGTCGCAATAATTAACTTCTACCTATACCATACCATACCATAAGTCGTTGACAAATATGAGTTGGTTATACAGAGTTATCTGTTTTCCGGTTTCAAAAGTAAAGTGTGTTTTGCACATATAAAGCTATGATTTCGATGAAGTTTTTATTTCATTATAAGGCGGTCATGTAAATGACCGCCTCTGGATTGGTTGCAGCAGTGGATTCTTTTGAAATAATTTTAGACCAATTTTTCGCACATTTCGGGCGGTATCTCGGCAACAACTTGACGAATGTTGGTTTTCATATGCTCCAACATTTGGAAATTATCCGCGTAAACACGATCTTTGATGCAGCCCCACCAACGGTGCCAATTGACGTCGCCAAATGTAAGATTAAGCTTTCTGGAAAATTTTCATGCAATAAAACCAAAATCGGTCATGTTATGTGGCTCGTGGCACCACCGTCCTGTTGAAACCACATATCGTTCAGTTCATAATCTTCAATTGTAGACCAAAAACGTGGGTTATCAGAAGTCCATAACACTCTGAATTTGAATTCGGAATATCCGCCACACTTCCACTAACAAAAACGATATTTTCGGCAGTGTGTACAATGCTATGATCCACAGGCCTGACCGCAACTGCAACGCCGTCAGAACTTTAAACTTATTTCTAATCTTGCTAATTCATTGCACAGTAGATCGATTATGACGATCATAATCATCCCGTATTGCACGAAAAGCGTCCTTTGGTCGTGAAACAATCCATGTTCGCAAATGGCAAACCTTTCACTAAATAAATAACACTTCAGATGACAGGTATTTAACAGCTTGCGAACAAATAACAATTTTTACATTTTGATAAATATTTTAGACTAACTTAACGTGACCTATAGCTTGACGGCAATTCCGAACATCACAGTTTCAGAAGGATCTTCCAGACTTGTCGATTACTCGACTATTCGAAGCGTTTGTCGGGCATATCCAGGTGACACCATTCACCTGTATGCGTGATTAAACCCGCGATCGCGTGTCCCAACCACCGCAACACGGTCACCCAGCATATTACCTATAACATTTTAAAAATAAAACGGGAACAGTTTTAGAGAAATTATGCTGAAATTAATTAAATAAGAAAAGAAACCACTTCATTTTTTCCACCAATTTTTTCATCAGGATCTTAACAGTGAACTTTTTAGATCATACATTTGTAGACTTCCTTATATTTTGGGTTTAACTCACTTTCAAAATAATTGTAAAAGTACTCGTTAAATACAGAGTGGCTGACCAATTGCACTACAATAAGAAATTCAAACAACTTTTTTTAATCAATGTATTTCATTTTTTGTTTATTGCATAGAAAACTCAATTTTATTTCATATAACTAATTGGTTTTGAAGATGATAGACCGTAAATGACCTCCATGCTCATTCTGATCAGAAAATTATTCAATTATTCTTTTAATTGGACTGCTTAAATTCAGTCAAATTTCTTGGTTTCGTTTTGTACTCCTCTAGCTTGACATTATACCATAAAAAAGACTGGTGCAGTCAGGTCAGGTGTCCTTGGGGGCCGGCGGAAAGTGGAGTTTCTGGGTATTTGTTTGAGAATTGTCATTGAACTTTCGCCATAACCTGTCTGGCTATGTGTGCAGTTGCTCAAATGCTGTTGAAACAGATGCGTCTTCGGCGCAGTTCTGAATAAAACAAAAACTCCTTCAACATCTTTAAATAACGGCCCCCATTGAGCGCGATTCGTGCGTCATCCCGTATTTTACACCCTTAGAACCCAATTATGTCAAACAGAGCCAAATTGAAGCAATTTGTGGAATTATTGGCTAATTTAGCTTAATGGCTAATTGTTTTCATCTGATATTTTAGGTATGTTAACCTGCGTTATTAAGCTCTGGATACATAAGAAGCTTAAAGCCCCAATGAACGCCTTTTTATGCATAATCACATCTAAATCATAAAAATTATAATGATTTGAGAAATTGTAAAAACGTAAAACTGCTATAAGAGCGCCAGGCATGCCGTATTCTGCCTGATTTGACTACAGCACTTAAAAATGAACGATTTATATGCAAAATATGAGGTTTTTTATTTTCATGCTGTACGGAAGATAGGCTTGGTTGTAGGCGGAAGGGTACACTGTTTTGCTTATACAATGTGTTCGTTGAGAAGGTATACTACTTTGTTTAGCCGCTGTTTTGGTAAACATTAGTCTTGACAGTTCATATTTGGCAGTATTGAAGTAGAGACTTAGCAAATTTATTATGGAAAAATATTCGATAAACCAACGTGTTTTAATCGTTAAAACATTTTATCAAAATCAATCATCGATTACTGTGACGATGAGAAAGTTACGTAAAATTTTTGGGAGAAACAACGTGCCAACAAGACGCACTATTTATCGTGTAGTAAATGATTTCGAAGTAAGAGGGTCTGTAGCTGATAGGGGCAAGCATGGACCTCAACGTACTGCAAAATCGGCTGAAAACATTACTGTGTTCAAAACAATCAATCCTCAATCCCATCAACCTCAATTTGACGCCGTGCTCAGCATTTGTTTCCATTTAAGATTCAGTTGACACTAGAGCTTCTTCCACAAGACCATTTACGTCGCCGTACATATGCCAATAGGATGTTACAGCTCGCCCATGACAATCCCGATTTTCATGAAAAAATCATCATGAGTGACGAGGCACATTTTCATTTGAATGGATATGTGAATAAATAGAATAATCGGTTCTGGGCAATTGAAAACCCTCAAATTATTAAAAGTGACAGTCTGGTGTGCAATTTGGTCAGGAGGAATCATTGGACCTTACTTCATTGAAACTTAAAACGGCGTCACGCTAACTGTCAATGGAGAGCAAATCGTGATATGATTGAAAACTTTCTAACGCCACAACTGCATGCTTTGGGGTTGATTAACATGTGGTATCAACAAGACGCGTATAACTAAGATTACAATGGAATTACTGCGAGACCTCTTTCCACAACAAGTTATTTCAAGAAATGGTGATGTTGATTGGCCTCCACGGTCGCCTGATTTGACTGCTCCGGACTTCTTTTTGTGGGGATATCTGAAAAGCAAGGTTTATGCAAACAAACCAGAAACGCTTGAGTAACACAATCAAAATATTCGTGATGAAATTGGTGAAATATCGCGTGAAATGTGTGAGAATGTAATGAAAAATGTGCTCAAAAGAGCTCGCATTTGTGAGGCTAACAGAGGCGGACATTTATCTGATATTGTATTCCACACATAATTGCCGACATTAAATTAAAAATTTATCAATATAAGATCCATTCTCTTTCATTTAATCAAAAATTATAAATGAACAATGTAGTATACCTTCCCGACGGACACCCGTTGTTATAATATGCGAATTATGCATGCGAAGTTTTAAAACCCTAACTTAATTCCTTCTAATTAGCGACGCAGCACATTCGTATAAGTGCTTACATTCCACTGTGCGTCGTAAAGAATGGATCATATTGAGTTTAAGTAGGCGTTGTTCGGTTTAAATTTAAAGGAAACTGATGAAATGTATACACAAATCTTAAGTAATATATACTTAATGTCTTTATCCTTATTCCAAAAACACAGTGGATAAAAGTTTAGCTTCTTCGAAACGTTGCAATATGATATCTCGAAAACTCGGATCAACTTAAAAGTACTGTCTCCAGTTTAAAGATCCCCATAGCTAAGCTGTTCCCGCATCTCTGGCAAATAACAGCGTTGGTCTGAGTCACTGTTGCAAAAACAATGTTAATATTTGCATATCTTCTATTTAAATTATTCTCAGTTTTGATACATTCGCAATGTTACATAAAACAAAAACAACTAAAACTGCTAACGTATAGGGTTATCTATTTGGTGGTTTAAAAACCGCCGGTCTGGCAAGGCTGTCAGCTGTTAAATACCTATCATCTGAAGTGTTATTTATTTTGTGAAAGGTGTGCCCTTTACTAATATGGATCGTTTAACAACCGAAGAACGCAAAAGTACTGATTCAAAAGTGGGCTTTCAATTAAACAAAATTTTCTTCAGCACTGAAACTCATTTTTCACTCGGTGTTTATTGTTGCAACCAATCCAGAGGCGGTCATTTATATGACATTGTACAGGGTTATCCATTTTTCGGTTTCAAAAGTAAAGTTTTATTTAACTTAACACACATAAAGCTATGATTTTGACGAAACTTTTATTTCATTATAATGCTTGGACATTACCATTGTACGAGAGCGATCCTAAAACTAGCCGACCCTACCTATAGATGGTGTCAGTAGTTTGAACAAAATTATTTGGCTGAAAAGCGGCAACCTTATAACACATATGGTTTAAGTTTGAAGGTGCCATTAAAAGTGAACGATCTCTGTGAATTTGTAAATATGGAAAAGATTGGTCACGGATATGTAATTTAATATTTTCATTTAAAAGATAGCCAAGGCGAACACACCATAGTGGTGGACCAATTGATATGTCCATGCCAGACACGGTTAAGAAAATCGTTGGATGATCGTTGGCTGAAGTTGCATGAGCTAGATAAGGTGATAGACATTTCAAAAAATGTTATACATCGTATATTGACCGAAGGTTTGAAGATGAGAAAGCTGTGCGCAGGGTGAATGCCGCGCTTGATTTCAATAGAGGAAAAACAGCGGCGTGAAGATGTTTCAGTAGAGTGTTTGGCGATGTTTCACCGCAATAAAGCCGGATTTTGCGCCGATTTATAACCATGCATGAGACTTCACACCTGGGACAAGGGAGCAGTCAATAGAAGAATCGTGTCCAAAGAAGGCGAAGACGGTTCCATGAGCAGGCAAGGTCATGGCGTCTGTTTTTAGGGATATGCATGGGATTTTATTTGTTCATTATCTTCAGAAAGGAAAACCCAACAACGGCGAATATTATGCTAATTTATTGCAGCGTTTAGATGATGAAAAGTCCTGTTTCATTGAGACAATACTCAAGTTCACACATCCACTATTGCGATGGCCAAAATTAATTAAATAAAGTTTGAGTTTCTTCATTACGCACCCTGGAGAACAGATTTAGCTCCCTCGGACTATTTCCAATTTCTAAACTTGAAAAAATAGCTAGGCGGTAAAAGATTTGCCGACAATGAAGAAGTGGAGTCTGCAGTTGATTAAGGAGTTCTTATTATAAACAGGGTGTAGAAGCTATTGAAAATCGGTGGAAAAAGTGTATCGAATTTAAAAGGAGATAATGTTGAAAAATAAAGAAAACGCTTCCCAACTGTTTTGTGTTCTTCGGCTTCGGTCGGCTGGTTTTGGGACCGCCCTTGTTACTTTATATATTTATCGATCAATTATTTGCTTATTAATCTATAACAAAGTACTTGATAAAGTCTTATCACTTAGTCTTCCCTCTACAATATTGGTAAACGGAAAAGAAAAAGTGAGAATTCAATTATCGTCTCTTTTACTAATATTTGTGTTTTTTTCTTTCTTTCAATTGCTTGCCTATTGTTATTTAACTATTTTGCAGCACTCATTGGATATACAAATATTTAATTTAGTGATATAATTACATATTCATGTATTGCTATCTTAATAAGTTGAATGCAATATATTTGCAAACCACAAACAAAAAATCAGTTTGCTAAGATAATACTGCTTTATACTATTAATTTGGTTATCATTTATCATTATGCAATTATCCTTTTTTTTACTTTTACCTGAAAGTAAGGAATACATTAGTCTGAAGAATTCATTGCTTTATATTATTAGTGGCATTCTGAGTAAAGTTTTTTTTGGGTACATCACATCAAGGTCCCGATTTCAACTGGGTTCATCGAAACATCAAATAAATATACGTACTAAGTTCAGTTAATAACGAGTCGTTGTTATGCAACGTGGAACTTGCATCTATTTTATTATGCAAGGAAAAGTTATTTCGGGGCCTTTCTGCCGAAAATTTACTGGAAATTTGCCTGGTTTTATTTCCCGATAACCTGGGAATTTGGCTCGACGATTCCAGAACATTTTGCGAATCAAAATATATGAATAAATGGCAACATACATACTTAAAAATTTTAATTTAAATACTAAATTTATTCTGCACATACGGGTACGATCAAAAAATAACCGTTATTTTCAATTTTTTTCAACAAGTATTTATTTATTTATCAATTTCTATTTTATTTCCTTTAAAGTAGTCCCCCTCAGATATAATACACCTGTGCCAGCGTTTCTTCTACTCCTCGAAACATTTCTAAAACGCGCTTTTTGGTATCGCCAACAGCTCCTGTTTCGATTTTTCTTTTATCTCCTCAATCGTAGCAAAACGCTCTCCTTTCATCGGTATTTTCAGTTTTGGGAAGAGAAAAAAGTTAGCGGGGGCCAAGTCCGGTGAATACGGTGGTTGAGGCATAATTGCGGTTTTGTTTTTGGCCAAAAACTCACGCACAAGCATCGATGTGTGAGCTGGTGCGTTATCATGATGTAAAATCCATGATTGGTTTTTCCACAATTCTGTGCGTTTCTGACGAATCGCTTCGCGCAAACGGTGCATAACTTCAAGGTAGTATTCCTTATTAACCGTACCACCTTGTGGCAAAAATTCATGATGCACCACGCCATTGCAATCGAAGAAAACAGTGAGCAAAACCTTTACATTTGACCGAACTTGATGTGCTTTTTTCGGTCTTGGCTCTTCTGGACGCTTCCATTGGGATGGTTGGGCTTTGGTTTCAATTTCATAGTCATACGCCCATGATTCGTCACCAGTTATGACCACTTATGCTTCGAGTGGTCTGAGAAACACTTTCTTGAGAATTTGAACACAGACTGGATCTCAAACGATGGGAAATCAAAATCAAAATGCTATATAATCTCGAAAATTAAGTACCAAGCTGGGGACGTGTGCAAATTTTTAGTCTTATTTATATATTTTTTTTTTTTTGTTTTTTTTTTTATATTACATATAGGTATATCTGTATATCTATATATATATCTTTAAGCCACTCATACGTTTGCAAAAGCAAATACGGTGAAGTGAAGTGAAGCAAAAACGTCCGGAAACATTGAAATGCACAAAAATGTTATTTATGCATGGCTTTAGCATATACAAATTTTTTGTACTGCCTCAACGTTGACAAATATAAGTATGAATTATTTCGTCTACTTCGGCTTCGCCATCAGTAAAACAAATAATGTCTATCTAAAAATGTAAAGAATAGTATTGCTTCAAAAAATGTTTCTGGGACATACATAGATATTCAAGATACAATAACTTCGTTGGCTGTGACAAGAAGATGAAGAAAAATCAACCGAGAGTTTTTCGGTAAAAGTAAAGTTGAATGAAACACACATAAAGCTGTGATTTCGATGAAATATAATGCTTGGACCTTGCCGTTATGTACGAAATACAATGTCATTTAAAATACCGCCTCTGGATTGGTTGCAGCAGTGAATCCTTTTGAGTGAATCCGCCTTTCGATCACTTTTTCGCACATTTCGGGGGGTGATAACTTGACTAATTTTGGGTTTCAAATACTCCAACGTTTGGGAATTATCCGCGTAAACACGAAAAAAAGTCTTAAGGCGTTAAATCGCATGATCTTGGTGACCAATTGACGTCACCAAAACGTGAAATTATGCTTTCTGGAAACTTCTCATGCAATAAAGCCAAAACAGGTCGTATTGTGTGGCTCGTGACACCGTCTTGTTGAAGCCACATATTGTCCAGTTCATAATCTTCAAGTCTAGGCCAAAAAAAAAGTATTTTGTCATACGTCCACAATTGAAATTCGTATTATCCGCCACACTTTCACCAACAAAAGCGATATGTACAGGCCTAACCACATCTGTAACGCTTCCAGTCTTTTCAAATTTCTTTATAATCTGGTCAATTCCTTGCACAGTAGGTCTATTATGATGACCATAATCACCCCGTAGTTCACGAAAAGTGCCCACGTTTGTACCCGCCACTTTTGTAGTAAGTTTTAACTATTTTTACGCATTCTTCGCTTGTTAAACGATCCATATTCGTAAATGGCAAATCTTTCACCAAATAATTAACACTTCAGATTACAGTTATTTAATAGATAACAGCATTGCCAGACCGGTTATTTTGAAACCACTAAAGGGATAACCTTTTATATCAGAACTTGTTACAAATTGCAGAAGGAACGCAAAAGTTTGAAACCTTGGAAATCATTTTCCATTTGCCTTAGATAATAGATAAAATCTTCGATTTTAACCGCCATTTAAGTCAGTATGTAAATAAGTACTTCCTTTATATGCAAAAAAGCGAAGGACGGACAAACTTTTAAAAATGTGGAGTCTCGAAATATAATAAATATATTCGTGCAAATATTACAATTTTTCCCTTCATTTACTGCTCTTTCATATCTCATATTTTTTGCTCCATACAAATTGGTCCAATTTGGTACACATTTAAAAATGTTTAAAAATATGGTTCTGAATTTTCACTGCTTCTGTTTGCGCTAACTCAAATCCGCCTCTGCACTGAAGACACAGTGCGTCTGTGTTCCAATTCCACACGATAATTTACATTCATTCTCATCAAATTTAGAACACACTTCCATTGTGCGTTCGCGTTTAAACAAACATTTACCCAAGAACGCAGCAATAGTTTAACCAAAATAAATCATTAATTCAAAATTTCTATTATACTCAAAGAGACAATAACAAAAATGAGAACAAACAAACAGAACTGAAACGTTTAATGGTGTTAAACATCATTATCACCGGTTGGTCATAAGAACTATAACGTAGGCTGGAATGGCTCTTCGAAGATGAAGGAAATTTCCATATACCAAACACTCCTCTAGGCATGAATAGTGGCACACAAAATATCGTTTCAGACAACTACAGTAGGATAGTCCAGAAAGGCAGATAAGAGTTTGATTTAAAAAACGGTATGCATTTACCTTCTCTTTGGACTACGTTAGGATAGTTCAGAAATACAAATCAGAAAGAGTTTTATTTAAAAAACCGTATGCATTTATCTTCTTTTTACAAATAACCAACTTTTAGTATCTACGAAAAGATACGTAATGCAATTCGTTAAGGAAGTTTGATACAATCTTAAGACTGTTCATTGAAGTTTATGAAACATCTTGAAGACATTTCTTGATGGACATTTTTTAAGACATCTTAAAAACACAAATATAATGAAATTTCTGAAATCTATACGGAAGTATTTCTAGAAGTAACATTTTTAGAAGTTAAATTTTACTAACGCATAAATTGTCATCAATTGTGTGCAGGCAGAAAAAAAATCCTCTGTGCTCTCTCTCTTTTTGTCCAAGTTCAACGTTTTGACCGAGTTTGAGAAATGTCGTCGATTCTTCACTGCGTCGACCATCGGGTACGTTGTTGAAGAATTTTCATTCTGCAGCAATTTGGTCATGCGTACAACAAGACCTAAACGAAGCAATAGCTGTATTTTGATATGATTCTCCCATGATTTCTCCCCTAAAACATCTCGCTGCCGTCATAACCCCGTTTTGTGGACAGTAAAGTATGATATCATAACTTCTGCGGCTGGATTTCTGTTTGTTGAAAGAGGTCTTTCTATTAAATTCCATGGTAAACTCATGCTGTTGGTAAGCAAAACTCACACTGACATCATTAATTTGATTAGCGTTGAAGCCGAAATAGATAAAGTTGTCCTCTACGGAAAACTTATTGTTATCAACATACATTCATGTCAGATGACTTCACACTTTCCATATCAAAACAAATGAGTTAGTTTTGTCCACTCTTTTTGACTACTTTTCAATGCCTGAGAAGGCTGCGATAACGTTTCGCAGTCTTCGGCTAGTGGTGCATATTTCACCAGCGTACGCCAGTTATGTATAGCTTTTATTAAATATGTTTCCGACTTGCTTCCTACAACTCTCCCTACATTCTTCTCTCAACCTTTTTTCTCTAAAAAAAAGGTGTCCTGTCGAAATTCTAGTCTGGTGTAAAATGGTTCTGTAAGATTTTTGTCTACATTTACTGAAAACTTCATGTCGGCCGATTACATCGTAAAAAAACGTATAACTTCACAGATATCCCAATACTGGCCATGACTTCATACAATCTATGACATATCGAATTGTCGAAGGCCTGCTTTGTAATCGAAAAGTCGATTTATTTCCTTTTTTTATAGTTATCTTTAGAATTTGTCTTTGAGAATGTCTCTTCAGTTGTAGATGCAGACAAAATCCTGGCCCGATTGACCCATCAATGCAATATAGAGTCAATATATCAATGTATAGGTAATCTAAAAAATACAATTTGTTCGCAACAACATGGATTCTTTCATGGAAGATCGACTGCCACTAATCTTTGTTTATTCACTCACTTTTGTCATGATTCCATTGAAAAAGGTAACCAGGTAGACGCCCTCTACACTGATTTCAAAAAAGCTTTTGACAGAATTAATCATTCAATTTTGATAAGGAAACTCTTCAAAATGGGGTATCACTCGTCACTATTGAGCTGGTTACATTCTTACATCTCGGGAAGAGTTTTATTTGTTAAAGTTCATAAAGCTGAGTCTAATCCAATTTACGTGAAATCGGGTATACCACAGGGTAGCCATTTGGGCCCACTGCTTTTCCTCTTGTTTGTCAATGACATCCCTAATATATTAAAGTATTGTCAATGTCTGTTATATGCGGATGACTTGAAACTATTTTATAATATAACATCTATCCAGGACTGCGTACACTTTCAACAAGATATTGCAGCACTAATGGTATGGTGCCGCGGCAACCATCTGTTTTTAAATTTTTCTAAGTGTAATATTATGACTTATACTCGTAGGCGCTTACCAATTGTGTACAGCTACGTATATAAAAACGATCAAACATTTCCGTGTGTGAGCATCGTAAAAGATCTGGGTATATACATATTTTGATAGCGCACTGACTTTTAAAGATCATATAAATTACGTAGTTTCTAAATTCAATTCACAACTTGGATTTTTAAAAAGAAATACCAAAATGTTTTTGAATTTTGTAGCTATCACTGTTTTATTTGGGTCTTTGGTAAGATCTCACTTAGAGTACGTAAGCTTTGTTTGGAGTCCTTTTTATGAAGTAGGTATCAATCGGATTGAGAAAATTCAAAAGCGCTTCACAAGATTTGCCCTTCGAAAGAACTTTTCTTTTGATAACATGCCACCGTACGAAAGCCGTTGCAATATTCTTGGAATTATGGAACTTTCTAACCGCAGAAAGCTTCTAGGCATCATTTTTA